>OX333073.1:3251258-3299092 GCA_946863875.1 Alloplasta piceator
TTTAAGAAGTAATTCAAGTATTGTAGTTAAATTTTCAATAACTTGAAAAGTACTTCAAGCATTGTATTTAAATTATCAAGTATTTCAAAAGTAATTCAGGTATTTTACTTAAATTTTCAAGTACATTAAAAGTACTTCAAGTATTGTACTTAAATTATCAAGTACTTAAAAAGTAATTCAAATATTGTACTTAAATTTTCCAGTACTTAAAAAGTACTTCATGTATTGTACTTAAATTATCAAGTACTTCGAAAGTAATTCAAATATTGTACTTAAATTTTCCAGTACTTAAAAAGTACTTCAAGTATTGTACTTAAATTATCAAGTACTTCGAAACTAATTCAGGTATTGTACTTAAATTATCAAGTACTTAAAAAGTACTTCAAGTATTGTACTTAAGTTGTCAAGTACTTAAAAAGTAATTCAAGTATTGTACTCAAATTTTTAACTACTTAAGTAGTAATTACAGTATTGTACTTGAATTATCAAGTGCCTTCAAAAGTAATACAGGTATTGTCCTTAAATTATCAAGTACTTAAGAAGTAATTCAAGTATTGCACTTAAATTTTCAATAACTTGAAAAGTACTTTAAGTATTGTACTTAAATTATAAAGGCTTGGCTTGTACTTAAATTATAAATACTTGGCCTGTACTTCAAGTATTGTAGTTAAAATTTCAAACATTTTTCTGTTCTTCAAGTTCTTTTTCAAGTGCAAGTAGCAATTACTTTTAAATGTGTCTTGCTGATGGTTGCATGCACAAAGCCTTTGAATATGTAATTGAAAATAATGTTTCGTGACGTATGGACATACTTGTCCTTAAAAATGTTGCCTATGACAGTTTTTTAAAGACGAACACGAAATTGGAGTAGTTTTAACGATCCAATGTATTATATTATTTATTTCTTCTTTTTCAAACCTGTATCAAAATAAATCGTAATTACAATCGTCAATGGTATTTTTGAATTATTTTGAATTCTTTGTTTAAATACTTCTGTTCCAATCTGCCTAAACCTAATCTCAGTGCTTTGCCCAAGGGGAAAATACGTTTTGATACAAAAAGTACTCGAATACAAATAAAATGAGAATAAGAAATCAAATGTAAGAACTTACGAGATATACCTGAAAACTTGAAAAGTATTTGATTACTTGGTACTTGATTTTTCAAGTACTTGTACTTCAAGAACTTTAAATCTTAACTACTTCAAGGCGTTTCTTCAACGTTTTGTTCGAATACAACTTACTAAACAGGTTAAAATACGAGGCTGGAGTTGGAAAAAAAAAGTTTACCGACAAAATTCGCAGACATCGTAAACATTGTAAAATATAATTTTTTCTCCAGAGTTTGCACGATATAATTAGTGAAAAATTAATTAATTATTTTTCACTTTCGTTCCTCTCGAATGAGTTTGAGAGTTTATTCAAGCGTATGCGGGAGTAAAAATATTTTCACCGTCGACGATGATGGGTTGAATGAAAATTCCCCATAGAGAGGCCACATTGAATACGAGCGCATTTGGAAGTGACAGTGGAAAAGGCCACGACTGGGTCGGACGTTTGGGCTCGATATTACTCGAGGAAAAGCTTCGGAGAAAATGGAGTCGCATGGAAATGTTGAGAAAGGGAGTGAGAAAGGTGAGAAAGGAAGAGAGAGATTGGATCTGGAGGGTTTGCAACATTCGAGAACCGCGACGTTTAATCTACGTACGTACAATTATAACTTGGTAATTAGTGCACCCACCGTTGACGATAGTTTCGTTGGTCGGCCTCGTCCAATACGTAATTGGCCGCGGATAAGCCTCGCTGTGACACTCGATCTTTAACTTCTGTCCCTCGTAAGCTCCGACCAGCTGATTCTCGATCCATACCATCGGCGGAACTGTCGGATTAATTATATTGAATTCACGTCGATTCAATTATCCTATGATTCGAAACTCGGTGAATTTGACAACTCGATTTCACAAGCTGTACTTTGTTGATAATTTTTTTGGAATTTTTTAACACCCAGAAAAAAGATCTAGTCGTAGGTACAATAATCGTTTATTTGATTATTTTTTAGTTACTTTAAAGAACATTTTCTTTCCATCCAATTTTGGACGATATTTACTTCCACTATATTTATTTATTTGAGTTCCCTGTCATCGAGAAGCAGGCGTTGAAAAAAAAATTCTATTCGTTATTACTGAATATCTATTCACCCGTAATTTCATCCGATCATATCCGCAGATTTGTCAGTACCCCAAAAATCCGCCAGGTGGCTACCTCTCGCGCAAGCGAACCTGCCTCTCGACGCCTATATCTTTTCCAAGCTCGTCTAGGTTTGACATCCTTATTTTTCAGTATGGGTATCAAATATATTGAATATTGCGGTAAAACGCAAGATGGTCGAATCCCCGAAAAGGATTCCCATAAAAAAAGGGTCTTTTTTCTTTTCCCTTCTGTTAAAGAAAAGACGAAGCTTCACGAAATTTTAGGCTTCATATGTGAAGCTATACATTCAAAGATTGAAATGTTTAAAAATATATACTATTGTGTAAATATTAAAAAAAAAATTATTTCATTTAAACACATATTTGTTCAGTTTCAAATGATATTGATTAATATTAAATAAAAATTTATTAGATCGCAATATATTTTCCTAGTAGGTCATTCAAAAAAAAAAAAAAATTTGTTGACATGAATAGAGTTGTATTAGGCCGGCCTACTACTAAAAAAAATTATTTGGCTTGACTAGGATTTAGTTAAATGTACGGGTGGGGGTCGAAGAGTCGACTAACCAATATTTCGAACGGCTGAAATCCCGCATTTCACGATTACGAGCGTTAAAATAACGAAGCGCCGAAATCCCGATCGCCAGAAAAGAGAAAGTCGAGAGAGCCGCTCCATGCGTAAGAGAGAGAGGAGGCGCATCTCTCTCTCTCTTACGCATGGGGCGGCTCTCTCCGCTTTCGCTTTTCTGGCGTTCGGGATTTCGGTGCTTCGTTATTCGAACGCTCGTAATCGTGAAATTCGGGATTTCGGCCGTTCGAAATATTGGTTAGTTGACTCTTCGACCCCCACCCAAATGTACTAGATCTTTTTTCTGGGTGAAGTCAACAATATGAATAAAAACATTATAAATACGGTTTTTTCATCGAAAACCTCTTTTTTTTTACATTTTTCGCGGGAAAAATAACTTCAAAATATACTCTAAAAGTTTCAGACCGAAATTTGAAATGTTTCTCAAGTTATAGCCGAAAGAAGAGAGCAATTGACTGATCAGTTATTATTAAAAATGACTAATTACTGCGGTTTCGCAATCACCATAAACTGTAAATTAATGTAAGTATAATTTTGTTATCCAAAATCTGTTGTCAAAACTTTAAACGCGTTTTTCTCGAAACTACGTTTTCGAAATTTCGGGGAAGCACTGACAAAAAACTATTCAACCGATTTGGCTAAAAATATTGGCTATTTTAGACACACATAGCTAAATACCTAACCTCTAGAACATTCAATTTCTTAATAATAAATGAATTGTTTCAAACAATTTATCAAAAAAAAATCGATTTCGAGGACCATTTGTTCACAAGTCCGCCATTTTGTTTTTTCCCTTAAAATATGCATATTATAGGTTAGTGCACTAGAATAGAGTCTAAAAAACAATAATCTCTTTGGATTTTTGATTTCAGATGACTACGATTCTCCGAAACAAGTCACCTTTTTTTCGAGGACTCCACTTTGACGTACAAAATCATAAACAAATTCATGTAAAATTAAGAAAACAAAATTTTTTCGTGCTCTTCAAAATAAGAATAACAACATGTAAAAATTTCAAAACGATCGCATTTTATTTTGTTATTTAAAAAAATTAATGACAAAACGGCGAAATTTCAGTCAAACGTCGAAGTTTCAGTAAAAAATAGAGAGAATTCACGATATTTTTTCTTATATTAAGATTTTTATTTTCGTTGCAAAACCAATTGGCCCATTTATTTTGATATTTTTGACGCCTGTTAGTATTTTTTTTATTCAAACATTAGTGATAGTTTTTGAATTATGAAACAATTTTCCTCGTGGGGTCTGGCAGACCCCATGAAATCGTCATGAAATTTCTACATAGTAGGACCGTTAAGGGTTAAAATAAAAAAATGTCTCCTCGACAGGGAAAGTTTTCGAAAAAAAATTTTGTAAAAAAATTCTGAAAAAATTTCATCGAACCCAGAATAATTATATGCAACTTTTTACTCTCTTAGAGGTTCCACGAAAACCCAGCAATTTTAGAGTTACAGTGCATTTTATAAATATGGTCGTTTTTTACGAAAAATTGAATATTTTTGTGAAAAAAAATCGTACGAAACTTTAAAAAAAACGAAATTGAAGCTTATACTCCCCTCCACACATTGTTCATGCAAAAAATAGTTTTTAAAAAATTTCATGGGTCGTGCGCCAAAATTCCAACGCAAAAAATAATCCAAAAAACGACCATGTTTCAAAGGGCGTACCGGGTTAAAAAAAAATCGAAAATTTTTTTTGAAAAAGAGGAAACGAAGCCGAATATGTCCTCTTTAAAACGCCGCTTATTGAATTGAAATATCTTCATTTTTAAAATAACAGTGAAACTTTTTGTGCGGCGCGGAATCGGACTAGTGCAGTTTCTAAACTTTTGAAGGGGAGTGTACATCGCTACTTACAGTGAACGATGAGAACGATTCGTTTGCTGACGGTTGGCGGTACGCCATTTGAGGCTATGCAAAGATAGGGTCCCATGTGAAGACGCGTCACTCGCGTTATCTCGAGGTCCGTACCCTCGGCGCTCGTCACTGCTGACACACGTGAATTCAATTACTCGCATTAAATTCTCCATGTGTATAATACGGATTAACGATATAGGTTGCCTATGGAGGGAAAACGAGCAGTTGAAATAAATCGAACGCGCCAGAGACGAATTAAGAAGCCCAGAGCTCGGTAATCGGTTATTAATTAAATTATTCAATAAAATTATTGAAAAATTTCAATATCAATATTTTGTACTCTCTTTCTCGAAAAAAGACGATTCAAGTTAGACAAGCAAGATTCGTACGAATTTTTTCACAGGCGCCTGGAAATCAGAGGTGGGCAGTACTTGAAAGTACTCGGTACTTGCAAGTACTTGAAGTACACTACTGGCAAGTACAGAGTACTTGAAAAGTCCTTTAAGTATTGTACTTACATTTTTCAAGTACTTCCTGTACTTGAAAATGTCAAGTGTACTTCCTGTACTTGAAAATTTCAAGTACTTTTCTGTACTTAAAGTACTTTTTTCAAGTACAAGCATCAGGTACTTTTGAATGTGTCTTGCTGATGGTCGCATGCACAAAGCCTTTGAATATGGGTCATTCCATGTCAAATCGGCCAATATTTGGAATCGACCCCTTTCAATTTCGATAAAATTTGGTCAGAAGTTCTCTCTTATCGTAAAACGAAGTTCTAACAAAGGAAAAAAATTAATTTTTTTTAGAACATTCAAAATTTCACCATTTTTTCAAGTTTATTTTTTAAATCTTTCGAAAACTATTATAATTACGAAGAAATCGTTCTGGGTTCGTCCTGAACAGTTTACTTGGGGCTACGAAAAAAAAAAATTCCGAATTTTTTTTTTTGAAAAATGATGAATTTGGAGAATTTCGAATTTTTCAAAATCGTGAAAATCCACGATCAACATTAAATTTTTGGTTTTATTTTTTTTATATAACACCTTGTACTGATATTCAAAGATCCTGAAATTTTCAGAAATGTGTTTTTTTTCGTTTCAAAAATATGAATTTTTAAAATTCGTGTAAATCTACGATCAACATTAAATTTTTGGTTAAATTTTTTTATATAATCCCTTGGATTGATCTTAAAAGAGCTTGAAAGTTTAAGGATGGTGTTGTTTTGTTTAAAAAGTTAAAAAATCCTGAAATTTCCAAGATGGTGTTTTTTTTTGTTTTAAAAATATAAATTTTCGAATTTCGGTAAGAAAAAAAAAAATTTCTACAAAACTTTTTAATAAATTACAAAATTTGTTAATAACGAGAACTTCTGACCAAATTTCATCGAAATTGAGAGTGGTTGATTCCAACTCTTGGTCGATTTGGCATGGAATGACCCACGTGCCACCGGTACTTGATACTTTAAGTACCTACGGTACTTTGTACTTGATACTTTAAGTACTTTCGAGTACTTTGCCCAACTCTGCTGGAAATAAATTGAAACCAAAAATTGGAAAAAAATAAATTCAATTTTCGGGAAGAACATTGAAAAAAAATATATTACAATCATTTTCATCAACGTCATATTTGTTGAAAATATACTTGGAAAAGCTTCCGCGGTTCTCGCATCTCATTTCCAAGCGACGTTGAGAAGAAAACAAATTTTCTCCGCAGTTGAGTGCAAAGACATAATTTTTGCGTTTTTCCTCGTTCACAGACGAGAGAGAATGAGAGAGGCCACGAAAGAGGGGAAAAAACGGTCGCGACATTATCCGCAAAATACGCGCGACAAGAGTACGAATTTTCGTCACCTTCTTCCATTTCATGCACGAGGTCCTATCATTTTTCTACTTTTATCACGACTAATGGAGTTCTCGAAAGGGAAACGAAAAGAAAGGGCACGAGAATGCGGCAGATACATATATAAATATCCACTGTGAGAAACGACAGCGCGATATATGACTGGCTGAAAAAGAAAGGTTCGGCTTAGTCGCGCAGATGCTACAATTTCTATTCCATATTTTATAACGAAACGATGATCGTCCGGAGTTGAGATTCAATTTTTGTCAACTCGTACACCTGTGAGAAGGATGAATAGGTTAAAATGTTTCTTTTTAATATTTTTTTAAAATCAATATATGGGGTGTTCTATCCCAAACCGGACAGTTTGAAAACTTTTTTTTTCCTCGAATTTTTTATATTTTTCAGTACCCATCAAAAGACCCTTGCTGGTAAATTTTGAAACTTTTTTGATTACCCCTTCGAAAGATATTAAATTAACAAAAAAACCGCTCTTTTTCGGTATTTTGGTCATAAGTTCTTCAATAATGGTCCAAATTAATTTTTTTTTTAATTCTTGTTTTTTTTATGGCTTTTTCAGAAAAAAAATGCAACAAAAATATTCGACGTGTTTTTGAATGAGTTTTTTTGAATTAAATTAAAAAAAAAAATTTTTTTTAACATCTATCTATTCAACAACTTTTAAGACTAGTTCGATCGTGGGATTTCCGTAACTACTATTTTTTTCGAATTTTGAAAATTGAAATTTTTTTTCTTATTCAAAAGGTTTTATAACACTGTCAAAATAAATTCTAAATAATGAAGAAAAAAAACTATACAGTAACGAAAATTAATATTCATAATAATTGATACAAAAAAAAATAAATTTAATTTCAAAAATCGAAAAAAAATAGTAGTCATGGAAATCTCACGATCGGACTAGTTTTAAAAGTTGTTGAATAGATAGATGTTTGAAACAAAAAATTAAAAAAAAAAATCAAAATATACACTCACTTTTAAAAACGCGATTTAAAGCTTAAAACTCAAAAAACTCATTTAAAAACACGTCGAATATTGTTGTTGTATTTTTTTCTAAAAAGGCCATAAAAAAAAACAAAAAATGTCAAAAACAAACTTTTAATTTGGACCACTATTAAAGAAGTTATTACCGAAAAAAGAGGTTTTTTGATCTTTTCAACGAGTAAATAAAAAAATCTCAAAATTTACCAGCAAGGGTCTTTTGATGGGTACTTAAAAATATATAAAATTTTCGCAAAAAACGACCATATTTAGAAAATAAAGCGTAACTCTAAAACTACTGGGTTTTCGTGATATCACTAAGAGGGTAAAAAGTTGCCTACAGTTATCCTGGATTCAATGAAATTTTTTTAGAACTTTTTTTCAAAAATTTTTTTCAAACATTTTTCCTGTTAACGAGATATTTTTTAATCTTAAACAATCAAGTCTTTTATCGTGTCTGCACGGGTTTTCTGATGATAAAGCCATGTACATGAAGTTTTTTGATGAAAAAACCGTGCAGATGAGGTAAGAGAACCAATCGTTCAAAATAAAAGAAATATCTCGTTGACAGGAAAAAATTTCAAAAAAAAATTTTGAAAGAAATTCTGAAAAAATTTCATTGAATCCAAAATGATTGTATACAACTTTTTACCCTTTCAGTAATTCAACAAAAACCCAGTAGTTTCAGTGTTACGCACCATTTTATAAAAAGTAGTCGTTTTTTGCAAAAAATTGAATGTTTTTGCGAAAAAAAAATCGTACGGAACTTTTTAAGAAACGACATTGAAACTTATACTCCCCTCCACAAGCTTTTCATGTGAAAAACAGTTTTAAAAAAAGTTCACGGGTCGTGCGCCAAAATTTCAACGCCAAAAAAAAAGTCGAAAAACGACCACGTTTCAAAGAGCGTACCAGGTTTAAAAAAAAACGAAAAAAAAATTGGAAAGAACAAAATGAAGCTGAATGTGTCCCCTTCGAAACGCCGCTTCTTAAATTGAAATATTTTCATTTTTAAAAGAGCAGCGAAACTTTTTGTGCGGCGCGAAATCGAGGCGAGTGTTTCCAAACTTTTGGAGCACAGTGTACATCTTACATTACGCATCGCGATGTAATTGTATCCATGATTTTATTACTACTAACAGTGTGCTTTTTAATTCTCTAAATATTGAAGATAAATAAAGATATAAACCCATCAATATCTATCGTTGCATCTTTTTCAGTCGATTCGATACGTTTTTTCCCATCCTGGCGTCGATGAAAGATGCCTCAAGTGTTCCAAATTGTCACCAATGAATCGAAAAAAATTCTCGCGTGACGGGTAAAAGCATCTCGAAGAATTCTCACCCACCAAAAGTACGAAAGATTCGTTCGTTGAATAAATTATCATGCTACACTAGCTATACTTGGATTTTTTTTCTCTTTCCCTCTTTTCACGCGACACCCGAGGTTTTGCCGCTGCTTCGACGCGCAAAAGGAGAGAAATCTTTTGTGGGGAAAATTATTCCTTGAGGTTTCCATCGTCGACGAAAATTTGCTCCTGGTTCCAAACGCGGAAGCAATTCCCTTCAAGTGCACCTCTTCTCTCTCTCTCTCTCTCTCTCTCTCTCTCTCTCTCTCTCTCTCTCTCTCTCTCCCCCTCTCTCTCTCTCTCTCTCGTCTTCATTCGCCCTAACGCCGCTACATCATTATCGGGAGTGAGAGAAAAAAAATCGCGGTGGAAGTTGAAAAATATTTTACGAGCAGGTGCGTCGTGTCACACAGTTTTTCTTTTTCCTCTTATTCTCAACCCCGAAATCTCTCGTTCATGCGCGTGACAAAAAGTCTTCTCGGGTGATACGTATGACGGTCTATCGGTGTTTTTGCAAAAAAAAAAAAAATGTTGAAGAATCGTGGAGAAGAGAAATCGCGAGCGGGAGAGAGATAAAGAAAAATCGTGACAATCGTTGCTAGATAAAAATTGCGCAGAAATTGTGACATTTTCGGCATCGTGCTTCGAACATTGCCGACAGCGAAGACTTTTTTCCACCGTATTTCTTGTATTTATTTTTTTTTATTCAGAGAAAAAAAAATGAAAAAAAATACGTTTGAAATTTATAATTGACCAAAAGAGTGTCCAGCTTGACCGTTTATACATTTCGTGAAATTTAAATGAATTTGAAGTTTGCATCGTTGCAATGCAATGAAAATAGATTTTTTAGATTGATTTTTAGTGAGATTAAAGTTTTACTTGTGCATTCAAATTTCCAAATCCTTAATAAAGGTAAAAAAAAAAATTTAATGATTTTCGATTAAAAAATTTCATAGGAAGAATGGAATTTCATTGATAAATTGACAATGGCCGTTGCATTACAACGATGCAAACGTCAGGGTTATAGGGGAATGTGAGGCAAAGTGGACACTGGGGGCAAAGTTGACACGCGAAAAGTTTCAAATTTGGGGGCAAAGTGGACACGAGCTGAAACTGAAAATAATGTCAAGCTCATAAAATTATTACTACGAATTCAAAAATACGAATGCAAAAAACAATAATGGGAAATTAATTTCACGACTCAAAAGTCGATGAATATGTGAAAATACCATGATTTGTTCACTAGCAAAGTGGATGCATAGGTAGTACATTTTCCACATGGAAAAAATTGGGGCAAAGTGAATCTGAAGAATTACCTCTTTTTTTTTAAATTTCATTCGAGAAACGGTTCTATTGGCTTTATTTCTTTGTTTATATTGTTAAGTTAATATTTTATTCGGGCATAGTCGATTACAGTGTCTCTATTTTCGAGAATCATCGAGTATAGATTTTCTGCATCTGAGGAGGCGTGTCCATTTTGCCCCCAAATTTTTTTTTTTACACAATTCAAAAAACACGAATGGAAAATGAATTTCACGACTCAAAAGTCGATAAATATGTGAAAATACCATTATTTGTTCCCTAGCAAAGTGAATTCATAGTACATTTTCCTCATGGAAAAAATTTGAGCAAAGTGAATCTGAAGATTTACCTCTTTTTTTTTAAATTTCATTCGAGGAACGATTCTATTGGCTTTATTTCTATGTTTATATTGTTAAGTTAATATTTTTTTCGAGCATAGTCGATTACAGAGTCTCTATTTTCGAGAATCACAGAGTATAGAATTTTCTGTATCTGAGGAGGCGTGTCCATTTTGCCCCAAATTTTTTTTTTTTTTACAAAATTCAAAAAACAAGAATGGGAATGAATTTCACGACTCAAAAGTCGATGAATATGTGAAAATACCATGATTTATTCACTAACAAAGTGAATTCATAGTACTTATCCTACATGGAAAAAATTTGAGCAAAGTGCGTCTGAATAATTACCTTGTTTTTTTTTTAATTTCATTCGAGGATCGGTTTTATTGGCTTTATTTCTTTGTTCATATTGTTAAGTTAATATTTTCGTGCATAGTCGATTATAGTGTCTCTATTTTCGAGAATCACCGAGTATAGATTTTTCTGCATCTGAGGAGGCGTGTCCATTTTGCCCCCAATTTTTTTTTTTCAAAATCAGGGTTGACTAGGATCGGGAATCAATTTTGAGACATGAAAGTAGTTCAAATACCGTGAGCTTGCCGATGAAAATCCTTAAATTCCTTAAATGTCCACTTTGCCCCCTACTCCCCTACATTTATGATGTTGAAGTTTGCATCGTTGCAATGCAATGAAAATAGATTTTTTAGATTCATTTTCAATGAAATTTAAGTTTTGTTTGTGCATTTAAAATTCTAAATCCTTAATAAAGGTGAAAAAATAAATTTTAATGATTTTCGATTAAAAAATTTACGGGGAAAAGAGAAACGCAAAAAACAATTTGTTTTTTGTGGAAAGACATTTTCCTGTATGCAAAGCAAAAATTCATTTCACCGTTGTTGTCGCGAACAGTCGGCTCGTTTATTTACCATCGCGTACAGCTAGATTGTAACATGAACTTGAAATTGCCGGCGCGAAGAGTAATTACTGTGTAAGAGGATCGTAAAACGAGGCACTTTTCAATGCAAGTCGAGAGGAACACCTTTCAATTTCTCTCTCACTCTCTCTCCCCCCCCCCCTCTCTCTCTCCCCTCTCTCTCTCTCTCTCTCTCTCTCTCTCTCTCTCTCTCTCTCTCTCTCTCTCTCTCTCTCTCTTCGTCGCGTTCGTGGAATTCGATCCCTCGCAACACCGTTTCGCATCGAACATCGATAATGAAAAATTGCCATGATCAAAGTGTCAGTGCACAGTGAAAAGAAAGTGAAAAAATAAATTGTCAATATTAACAAGGAATTTACCACTCAATATTTTTCACTGCTCGGTCAGTCGAGACCCATTTATGATGGATCGTTAAAGAGTGTCATTTGAATTTTCCTCATCAATTTCTAGTGAAATTCTAGTGAAAGCGTATTGTTCTTCGAAATTAATTGATAATTAATAATTAATCAAGTAAAATAATTAATCAAGTGCTATGCATTCTGTCCGCTTTGTTTAATTCCTCTTTTACTCTGTACGTGGCGCTAGTTGTTCTCTTCTACGTACCTATTGTTGTATCATTGAACATGAGAGAGAAGAGGTAAAATGTGGAGGTAGACTATACACTAGGGTGGGTCAAATAAAATGACTTTTTTTTTCTTACTCGATATAATAAAAAATGTATTGTTTGGCATCTCAAAAAAACGCTCTGCAAGTATTAGCTTTTCATATTGAAATTAAGAGGTCCCTTATCGCAAATTTTTATTTCCCATTTAAATAACATAGGAATTTTTTTTTTTATTTTGGAATTTTATTGGACTTTAACTTTCGAGGTTTGATTTGAGGTGAGATTTGATGCTCTACAAAAAAAGCTCTCTTGTGTTTGAACGGCTGGTTTTATCGATAAGACACAAGAGAGTTTTTTTGTAGAGCATCAAATGTTCTACAAATATGTGCTAAAAAAACTCCCCTAACCTGAACGATTAAAGTCTAATAAAATTCCAAAGTTAAAAAAAAATTTCCTGTTATTCAAATGGGAAATAAAAATTTGCGATGAGGGAGCTCTTAATTTAAATACGAAGGGCTCATACTTGCAGAGGGTTTTTTTGAGATGCCGAACAATACATTTTTCATTACATCGAGGAAAAAAAAATTAGTCATTTCATTTGACCCACCCTACTATATACTACCGCTCAAAAGTTTGGAAACACTCGCCCCGATTCTACGCCGTACAAAAAGTTTCACTGCTCTTTTAAAAATGAAAATATTTTAATTCGCCAACAGTTGTTTTAAAGGGGACATATTCAACTTCATTTTACTATTTCCAAAAAAATTTTACGATTTTTTTTTAACCCGGTACGCCTTTTGAAACACGGTCGTTTTTCGGATTTTTTTGGCATTGTAATTTTGCCGCACGATCCATGAATTTTTTTTTCGACCGTTTTTCGCATGAAAAACTTGTGGCGGGAAGTATTAGCTTTAATTTCGTTTTTTACCAAGTTTCGTACGATTTTTTTTCGCAAAAATATTCAATTTTTCGCAAAAAACGACCATATTTATCGAATGTAGCATAACTGTAAAACTACTGAGTTTTCGTGAAATCACTAAGAGGGTAAAAAGTTGCATACAATCACTCTGGATTTAATAAAATTTTTACGGATTTTTTTTCAAATTTTTTTTTTTCGAATTTCTCCTGTAAACGAAAAATATTGTTTTATCTTAATCAATCGGATCTCTTACCTCATCTACACGTGTTTTTTTTTTATGGAAAAGTTGTGTAGATGATGTTTTTCAGTGCAAAAGTTGCATACAATCATTCTGGATTCGATGAAATGTTTTTAAAAATTTTGTGTCAAATTTTTTTTTTCGAAAATTTTTCCTGTCAACGAGATATTTTTTTACTCAAACAATCGAGTCCCTTACTTCATCTACACGGGTTTTTCGATGAAAAAGCCACGTGGATTCGACGAAAAATCCGTGTAGATGAGGTAAGAGACCCGATTATTCAAGATAAAAAAATATCTCGTTTACAGGAAAAATAAAAAAATAAAAAATTTGAAAAAATTTCATTAAATCCAGTATGATTGTATGCAACTTTTTACCATCTTAATGATTTCACGAAAACCCAGTAGTTTTGGAGTTACGCTACATTTTATAAATATGGTTGTTTTTTTCCGAAAAAGGTGAATATTTTTGGGAAAAAAAAATGGTACGAAACTTTTTAAAAAACAAAATTGAAGCTAATACTCCCCGCCGAAAGTTCGTGATGCGAAAAACAATCGAAAAAAATTTCATGGGTCGTGCGTCAAAATTACAATGTATCGGGCGTACCGGGTTAAAAAAAAATCGCAAACATTTTTTGGAAAAAGCGAAATGAAGCTGAATATGACCCCTTTGAAACGCCGCTTGGCGAATCAAGATATCTTCATTTTGCTTCCTCATAAAGGAAGCTTTGTTTTCGCAAAAAAAAAAATTTCGCAATTTTCATGTCAGTATGTTCAAAATGTCCCAAAACGTCGAGAAATCACATTTAAAAAAAATGTCCGAACGTGTGTTTGTGTGTGTGTGTGTGCGCGCGCTCTGTGCTTTCCTTAAATTGAATATGTCTGGAGAACGCTTCGAGCGATCGACTTGAAATTTGGTATACAAGTAGACTATGTCCCTGTTCTAAGTGCATTTTTTTTGATATTGCAAAATAATTGTCCATTTGGTTGGATTTTGTATTTTCTGTAAATTGTTTGTTAGTCGTCTAACTTTCGTAATTTTGCAGTTACCACTCTAAAATTTTATGTGCAGATACACTTTATAATAAGGACGGTTGGGATTGAATTTGGGAAAAATCGCTCAAGAGATTCGGTTTGGAAAAAAAAAAAAAATTTCGCAAAAAAATTTCAAGTTCTCTAACTTTTGTAATTTTGCATCTATCGAGCTGAATATTTTTGTGACACTCAATGACAATGAAAAATAATACCAAATTTCATAAGAATCGCGTGAGGGGTTCGGTTCAAAAAAATTATTGAAATTTCCATAAAAATTTTTTTAACCCTCCAACATTCGCATTTTTAGAAGGATCGAGCTAAAACTTTTTGCACAAGTACACCAGATGATAAGAATGGTTAGGGTTGAATTTGGTGAAAAACGCTGAAGAAGTTCGTTCGCAAAAAAATTTTGAAATTTTCGAAAAATAATTGTTAACACTAAGTTTCCCAATTTAGCAGCTATCGAGCACCCTTCTCTAGCACCGATACACTGGACGACAAAAACAATTGATAATATAATTGAACGGAATTGCTAAAAAATCATGCAAATTAGAAATTTGCAAATAGTTTCTTCATTTGTTTCCGTCGTTCGTGCAGCTTCTTTTATGGGGAAACCATGATAATAAACATACGTGTCATGAAGATGGTCAAGGAGATCTTCATAAAGGAGGGTTGACGAAGGACGGAAAAAAATGAGGAAGCTATGTGCAAATTTATAATTTGCATGATTTTTGAAGAGCAGCGAAACTTTTTGTGCGGCGCGCGAGTCGGGGCGAGTGTTTCCAAACTTTTGGCCGACAGTGTACGTATGGATAACTATATGGAGCTTACCTTGTCGCCAATTGGACAGTGTGATGGTACCTCCGGTTTCCCGTCGCCATGTTACAGTTGGCTCCGGTGTGCCGGTTGCGGCGCATCGCAGCGTCACGTTGCTGCCCTCTCGAACGACCATGTCGGTACTGGTAGGATAGTCCAGGATGTCCGGTGGAACTGGTCGAAAAAACAATGATGATTCAACGATAGGCTCGACAGCCGAGGTTCGATCGAAATTTGCACGATGGAGCAGAATTCCTCGATGCGAGAAATATTCTCGTAAATCGCTTTACAATTATTCGATAAATCGTCCAAAGTTACGATTCCCTTCGCGCTTCATAAATATAGAAATAACGTCACATTGGCATTCGGATTCAACGATGAAGGTCCAAAATTGTATTTCCAACGAACGTGAAATAATTTAATTTTCAGAGTTCGAACCGCTGCGAAATAATTTTTTTCATCGAGTCCTCCTCAACTCGACGCTATCCCGAGCGGAAATTTAATTCCCGCTGGGATCAGGGCCACATCAGGCTGGCCTTACAACAACGTCTGGCACTGATCAGGTTATATATCAGGTATACATCAGGCTACATATATCAGGCTACTATCAGGAAAGTAACGCTATCATTAGCCATTTTCGGATCAGGCTCCTTATCCGGTTCTGACCGCGCACGGTTCCTAGCCTGATCAGGCCCGCCTTATCCGGTTCTGATCACGCACGGTTCCTATAACCTGATCAGGCGCCTTATCCGTTCCCGATCGCGCACGGTTATACCATCTACAAAGAGCAAGATGATGAAATCAAACTGCAAGGCAGAGTCCTGAGTGTCAAGAGGTCCATTTTTATGTACCCTTGTGATTCGTCAATATTTTGGATGTGGCAGGTAAAAGCTACCCAAAATATTGAAACATATAGCTTGAAATCATTTCATAAAAAAATGGTACTTTTCGATACCGGCCACCCACCTAGACAAAAGCTATATTGCGTATCTCTGATTCATTAATACCATTCTTCTATATTAAATTTCAACAACGTCCTGTTTTAAGAAATTTAAAATATGAGACATGAGAAAATTTTGTTTTAATAATAAAACGAACAAATTCGATTATAAATATGTAATAATGCAATAAATAAATGTGATGTACACATTTGAAAAAGTATTTTCAAATTCTTCGTTTCCTTCAATTTGTTTTATGGGTTTGTTTCTAGCTGACTTATATACCTTGCGTCAAGAGGTTTTGGCGCTCGTTTGCCATTAAATAAAAAATCAACAGCCCCGATCCGGTAAATGCCAGGCTAACCTTTCTTTGATCTGATATCGCATATATATTATTTAATTTTTTACCGTGTGCGTGGTACTGCCTCCTGTTCCGTCCCGGATCAGGGAAATATCAGGCTAGCCACATTATTCGGACCAAAGTTTTTTGCCGGTCCTTACCACCACCTGATCTGTCCCTGATATGAATAATTTAAGGCTAGCCGGGCAAGTTTTATACCGTGTGTATGTTACTGACTCCTGATCCGTCCCGGATCAGGGAAATATCAGGCTAGCCGCATTATTCGGACCGAAGTTTTTTTGCCGGTCCTTACCACCACCTGATCTGTCCCTAACATGAATAATTTAAGGCTAGCCTGGCAATGTATGGCATACCAAAATATGATCCGGTTGGGATCTGTGCGTGATCAGGATGTCCTGATCAGGCTATCCTTACTGATGCCTGATCCGGCCCTTATCCGTCATTAGGCTAGCCGGATCAAATTTCTGCTCGGGATGAAGTAATAATTTTATCCTCTGTGGAGGGTAAAAATAAAGATACAAAAAATATCATCACAGTCTTGTTATCATCGCAGGATTGTGAAAATAAATTTTCGAAAAAATCGCTCATGGACGCAGTGAGTAAAAAAAATTGTTTTTTTTTCCTCTCCGTTACAAGACTTCTTAAGAGTGTATCGCTGTTGGAAAAACAAAACTGAAATAAAGCTCCGATGGAAAATATAATGCCAGAATGAAGTAAACAACGAGTTTATCGTTATTTATACGAGAAAAATGGATACAAGATTGGTTGATCGAGAATAACAACCGAGGGACGTTTCCCCTCTCTTCGTTGCTCTCGTGTTTGACCTCACAAGGATATATCCGATTGCACTTTTTGCTTCCTCGATCTGTGTAAAAAAAAAAAAAAAAATCGGATCCATAAAGGAAAAGAGAGCGGCGGGGTTGGGCCGTAGATTCTTCCACGATCGAAGAGCACCATTTTACAGCGCGGGAACGATAATGTACAACAGCGCGAAGAAAGTATGTACATATGGGGCGTTCCATCCCAAATCGGACAGTTTTGAAAAACTTTTTTTTTATTTTGTCAATTTTTTTATATTTTTTAGTACCCATCAAAAGATCCTTCCTGTTAAATTTTGAGATTTTTTTGATTACCCGTTCAAAAGATATTGAATTAACAAAATAACCGCTTTTTTTGGTATTTTGGTCATAACTTCTTTGATAATGATCCAAATGGGAAGGTTTTTTTCTCAAAATTTTTGTTTTTTCATGGCCTTTACAGAAGAAAATACAACGAAAATATTCGACGAGTTTTTGAATGAGTTTTTTGAGTTTTAAACTTTAAATCGCGTTTTTAAGTGTCATTTTTTTTTTTTTAATTTTTAGCTTTTAACTTCTATCTATTCAACAATTTTTAAGACCTGTCCGATCGTGGGTTTTCCATAACTACTATTTTTTTCGATTTTTGAAAATAATTTTTTTTTTGTATAAATTATTATGAATACCATTTTTTGTTACGGTAGAGTATTATTTTCAATATTTAGAATTTATTTTGAAACTTTTTTGTTGTTATCAGCTTCTTAAATTCTTAAAATTCATCGATGAATTATTAGTTTTAAAAATCTGTTAACAGTAAAAAAGTGTGAAAATTAATTAGAAACGATTAAAAAAATACAATACGGTAACAAAAATTTATGAAAAAAAAAAAAAATTGAATTTTCAAAAATCGAAAAAAATAGTAGTTATTGAAATCCCATGATCGGGCTAGTCTTAAAAATTGTTGAATAGATAAATGTTAAAAAAAAAAAAAAAATTCAAATAAAAAATGACACTCACTTTTAAAAACGCGATTTAAAGTTTAAAACTCAAAAAACTCATTCAAAAACGCGTCGAATATTTTTGTTGTATTTTTTCTGAAAAAGCCATAAAAAAACAAAAATTTTGAGAAAAAAAACTTCTAATTTGGCGCCTTATTAAAGAAGTTATGACCAAAATACCAAAAAAAGAGCGGTTTTTTTGTTAATTTAATATCTTTTGAATGGGGAAATAAAAAAAATCTCAAAATTTAACAGGAAGTCTTTTCATGAGTACTAAAAAATATAAAAAATTGAGGAAAAAAAAAAACGTTTTCCAAACTGTCCGATTTGGGATGGAACGCCCTATATATATAAACCATCACGGATTGTTAAATCGTGATGGACTGAAAATCGTTCGTGGAGCGGATTACGAGATTCTTCTTCGCGATCGCTCACTCTTTCCGCGCGAACGGACACGATGCATCGGTCTCTATATTTTCATAGCACGATGCTAGATGGAAAAATATTAAGAACCATTTCCGGCACAACCGGAAGCCTCGTCTTATTCTTATTCTCGTCACTTTGGGGAAGACAAAACGCGATTTTTATTGCTCAGTCGTTCGACGCGAAGATGCAGCGATCGATCGTTGCGACATTCAAAATACCGTTGTGGATTGTACGTGGGAGTTATTTGAGACAAATTGAGAGTTGAAAAAAATGTACACTGTCGGCCAAAAGTTTGGAAACACTCGCCTCGATTCCGCACCACACAAAAAGTTCTACTGCTCTTTTAAAAATGAAAATATTTCATGGCAAAAAGTGGCGTTTCGAGGGGGACACAGTCTGCTTCATTTCGTTTTTTTTCAAAAAAATTTTGAGATTTTTTTTTTAACCCGGTACGCCCTTTGAAACAAATGGTTATTTTTCGGCTTTTTTTTTGGTGTTGAAATTTTAGTGCAGTTAATTTTTTTAAACTGTTTTTGGCATGAAAAACTTGTGGAGGGGAGTATAAGCTTCAATTTCGTTTTTAAAAAAGTTTCGTACGATTTTTTTTCGCAAAAATATTCAATTTTTTGCAAAAAACGACTATATTTATAAAATGAAGCGTAACTCTAAAACAACTGAGTTTTCGTGATGTCACTAAGAGGGTAAAAAGTTGCGCACAATTATTCTGGATATAATGAAATTTTTTCAGAATATTTTTTCAAAAATTTTTTTTCAAAAATTTTTTCTGTGAACGATATTTTGTTATCTTTAACAATCCGGTCTCTTATCTCATTTACACGATTTTTGTGATGAAAAAGCCATGTGGCTGAAGTTTTTCGATTAAAAAACCATGTAATTCAAGTAAGAGGCCCGATCGTTTGAGATAAAAAAATATCTTGGACAGGAAAAAATTTCGAAAAAAAAAATTTCGAAAAAAAATTCTGAAAAAATTTCATTAAACCCAGGATAATTGTATACAACTTTTTACTCTCTTAGTGATTTCACGAAAACCCAGTAGTTTTAGAGTTACGCTTCATTTTATAAAAATGATGGTTTTTTGCAAAAATCAAAATATTTTTGGGAAAAAAAATCGTACGAAACTTTTTTGAAAACGAAATTGAGCTTCTCCCTTCCCCACAAGTTTTTCACGCGAAAAAACAGTAAAACAAAATTTGCATGGATCGTGCGTCAAAATTTCAAAGCCAAAAAAAAATCGAAAAATGTTTCAAAGGGCGCATCGGGTACAAAAAAAATCGAAAAAAAAATTTCAGAAAAAGCGGAATAAAGCTGATTATATCCTCTTTGAAGCGCCGCTTTTTGAATTGAAATATCTTCATTTTTAAAAGAGCAGTGAGACTTTTTGTGCGACGCGGAATCAGGGCGAGTGTTTCCAAATTTTTGGGCAGAAGTGTACATCAAAAATTAAATTTACCTTAAATTTGGGAAAATTTCTCCAATTTTTTTCTCCATTTTACCGTTTCCAAACTACGCGACAATTTCATTTGAAACAGCGCTGCTCCGGAATTCTGCGCATTTCCCAAATTCCCGTTTAAATTTTATAAATTTAAGATTAAGCAGATATTTTTGTTTCAGGTGAAAAAATGAAGGAGCCAAAGTGGCAACCGCCAGAGCACACGTATATCGCGTGGTTTGTAAATCAAAAGCTCTTTTCCAACTCTCCCGACGTCGACTGTGTATACTGAAAAAAAAAAAAAAAAAAAAAAGTACATCTTGAATAAAAGCTCGCGAAAGGAATGGACTCTCAAAGTGTTGGAGTGTACAGAGCCGCGTATACCGGGCAAAATGTGCGGGAGGGTGATGAATTCTTCACCCTTGGTTGCCTCTCTGTGGAATTCGCGCACAAAGGCCAAACTGTGGTCTGGAGGAGGAGGGAGGGAGGCCCATACCGAACTATGGGTAGTTCGAGAAGCTGCTGTGCTCCAGGGAAAAAAAAAGCTCGGGCAAAGCCATTCGATATCGCAACGGCAAAAAATAGAGGGAGAGTTTGAAAAACGTGCGTTTTATAGGAAAAAACACGATGCAGCAAACAGTCGAGTGTAGCGAGAGAAAGAGACCTTTTGGTGTGCGTGAGAAAAAAGCGCCATTGTAAGCTTGAGAGAGACAAACTGACAAAATGAAACATTAAGAATCAAGGAAAAAAACACAATACAGTTGTTGAAGCTTCAAGAATTCATTATCGATATAAAAAAATTAAAAAAAATGCGTATTTCTTTTTCCACCCTCGAGAGATTTCTTCCCATTTTTCGAATCCCGATGGCAATTATCGAGTAAAATCTGTTCCATTAAATTGACCAATTTCGATGAATTGATTCGATCGATTTTTCACCGGCAAGAAACTTGTTTTTTCCGACTGTTGACAATTTTCACGAAGCTTGATGGAAAGAAAATTTTGATCGATGAATGTAAAAAAAAAAAAAATTGAATTATTTTCTGCAATTATCAATTGAATTTTAATTGTGCTTTGTACTTTTGACTCTGTCATTTCTTCAAAAATTGATGGAAAAAAAATTGCTCGTTTGTAAACGTAAAAAAAAAACAAAAGACCAACATTGCAATCAACTTTTCATTGACATTGCAATTTTACCGTTTTTCTGCAATTTTTCTCATCAGTTTCACGAGGATGAAAAAAACATCGATTATTCATAAAAAGAATTGGAAAACAGAAAAATAATCATTTTTCGCAATTAATTTTTATGCGCAGTGCGATTGTACGTTTTCCACAAAAGATTCTCGCTTCGATCCACTTTGAAATTCTCGGCTTTTGTTCACCTATCGTGGATTAATGTTTAAAAAAAAGATGTTTCTCTATACGGTGATGCATATGGGTCATTCCATGTCGAATCGACCAATAGTTGGAATCGACCCTTTTCAAATTCCATGAAATTTTGTCAGAAGTTTTCGTTTATCATAAAACGAAGTTCTACCAAAGGAAAAAAATTAAAAAAATTTTTGTTCGAAAGTTATGCAAAATTCAAAATTTTTTTAATCTTTCAATTTTGTTTTTTATTCATCTCGAAAACTATTATAGTTACGAAAAATCTTTCGAAATTCATCTTGAAGAGTATACTTGGGGCAACAGAAAAAAAATATTCCGAAATGTTTTTTTGAAAAATGATGAATGTGAAAAATTTTTTTAAAATCGTGCAAATCAACATTAAATTGTTTGTCAAGAATTTTTTTATATAATAGCTTGTACTGATCTCAAAAGATCCTGAAATTTTCAGAAAGGTGTGTTTCATTTTTTCAAAAATATGAATTTTTTAATTTTGGCAAAGAATTTTTTTTTTTATCTCTCATTTGAGTAAAGTTGAGCAATCATGTAGTCTTATAATTTTGAGCAGTAAGAACTTCAATTAATGACATTTTTTTAATCAACATTCGAAAATCATATTTTTGAAAAAAAAACACCATTCTGAAAATTTCGGGATCTTTCAAGATCAGTACAAGGTATTGTATTAAAAAAATGGAACCATAAATTCAATTTTAATCGTGGTTTTACACGATGTTTAAAAATTCATATTTTGTTAAATTAATATTTTTGAGAATTCAAAAATTCATATTTTTGAAAAAACAAAAAAAACCTTTTTGAAAATGTCACGATATTTCAAGATCAGTACAAGGTATTATATAAAAAAAAAAAAATTGAACCAAAAATGAAATGTTGATCGTGGATTTTCCCGATGGTTGAAAATTCAAAATTCTCTAAATTCATCATTTCTCAAAAAAAAACTTCGGAATCTGTTTTTTTTCATAGCCCTGAGTATACTCTTTAAGAAGAATTCAGAACGATTTTTCCTAACTGTAATAGTTTTCGAGATATTGAAAAAATACACTTTGTGAGATTTTAAAAATTGTGAAATTTTCAATTTTGCGAAACTTCCGAAAAAAATTTCTTTCATTTTTTTTCCTTTGGTAAAATGTCGTTTTACGATAAACGAAAACTTCCGAATAAATTGCATCGAAATCGAAAGGGGTCGATTCCAATTCTTGGTCGATTTGGCATGGAATGACCCATATATTATGTGTGTGTATGTGTGTGTATGACGACAAAAGTGAGGCCTGGACTCCGTGTGATTTATGACTCTCTCTCTCTCTCCCTCTCTCTCTCTCTCCTCTCTCTCTCTCTCTCTCTCTCTCTCTCTCTCTCTCTCTCTCTCTCTCTCTCTCCCTCTCCCTCTAAATTCCTCCTGCCTCTCGATATGTGTGCGTGTCTGTGTGTCGGATCGAAGGAAAATAAGAGGAAAGGAAAATAAGTCTCGCGGTTTCGATCGATTCGGTTAAACGGGTTTGCCGAGAGCGCGGATAGGGGATACATAGCAGCACCGTTAAGAGTTACTACTTAACTCTATATACCTCTAAAGGTGTTCTCAGGACGATCACTTATTCTCTTGCCTCGATAACCCAAACTCAAACCTCTCCCTCTTATTCTCTCACTTATACACAAACAGACACACACACAAACAGACACACAGACACACACACACACACACACACACACACACACACTCCTGTTTTCTTTCATCCCCCTGTGAGCGAGATGTGGCTGCGAGTCTCGTTCATCCGATAAAGGGGAAAATTTAACGAGGCGGTTTAACACCCCTCTATCTTTCTCTTTCTCTCTCTCCTTCTCCTCGAAGTGAGTTCGAGAGATCGTAGAATTACTCTTTCATACACAGACACCCCACATTCACGAGCATCGAGTGTCTCTGGATGTAGCCACTCCGACAAATACCCTCGAGAAAACGAATGGGGATAGGAGAGGGCGGAATTAAAAAAAAAAAAGTAAAAAAAAAAATGGTTAAAAAAAGGGGGGCTCGGTATGTGTAGGGATGGCAAATCGAGGAGCAGAACCCTCTCCGTGTTGTTATTAGGGCCTACTCGAGCTGCAGAAGAGGCAGAAGCGAGTTCACGTCCCCAGAAAGGTGTTTAATAGCCCTCCAAGAGTGCAATCACCACCTTCCCTCCCACTCTGTACTTAGCCACATTTATATATATATATATATGTATATGTATATATAGCGAGGACTTTATTCGTGTATACCATACTTTGCATACATTTGCATCGCGACGCCACAAATCGGTTGGGGAAAGCCCGGCAGAATGGGCGGTTACGAGGGACACAAGGTCTCTATCTTGGCGAGCCACACTTTCGCGCTTGGCAAATATATACGTGCGTCTCCCTGTATTCTCTGTACAAGGCATACGGTTGGTCATAACCCCTGGCAAATTTCAAAATTCCCATATATACGTTATGTATGTTGTATACAGACACATGATAATATATGATAGTGCTTGATGACAGAGGAGTGACAAGCTAGATTTTTGGGTATTATTTAGGGGTTATTATACTTGGTTATCCAATTTTTTGATTTTTTTTTCAAACGATTTTTTTGAATTACTGAACCCAATTACTGAACAGGTCCCAATTATTGAACACTATCTTGTATTTTTATTATTTCTCATTCACCTGCATGCAATTACTCATTTATAAAAATTTCATTACATACATGAAACTTTTCGCTATCGAAATGTTACCTTACTTGTGCAAAGAAAGCTTTAATTGATAGAGAAAAAAATTATTTAATCAACAACGCTGACCCGATTTGACGGCTCGTGGTAACTGCTTATCGTTTTTGTTAAGACGCGCCGCTTCATGCGCAAGGGCATAAAAAATTCAAAAACTATCGCATCTCAAAAAGTAAAGGCGTTTCAGGTACCTCAGAAAATTTCTTACAAATAACAATTTTTAACGAATTTTTTAAATTAATTATTTGTTAAAAAATACGGTGTTCGATCATTGGGACATAGAAAATGCAGTGTGTCCCAATTATTGAACACTCGAATTATCCAAGATGGCGTCATTAAACCCGTCAAAACATCGAGACAGTTAACGCGTGACGGATCGTGTGAATCGGATTTATTCAAACAAAAACTGTAAGTTCCTGAATAAACTTACCTTTGTTCTTTTAATAATAACTCTAAGACCGTCAAATATATTTTTTATTTGTATTTTCGTGCAACAAACATAAAAAGAAAAGTAAAAAGTGAATATAACCTAAATGTAACCTAAAAATACGAATGTGATGTTCAATATTTTTTGATCTCCGATATTTTAGTCGAAAAACAAGAAAGCTGCGACAAGATCAAACAAAAACAGAACATAAAAACGAGGAAGCTGCAAAAAAAAATAAAGTTCGAGTTGAAAAGCAAAGATAAACCTAATGCGAATGAACCAAAAACCTGTCAAAAGGGACTAAATATTTATTTTTGTTTTTTTTACATGATTAATAAAAGATTATTCAAGTGTTTGATTTTGCTTTTATTTCTTAATATTGTACCCAAAATAATATTTTCAGAACGTAAAAAGAATTTTCGAGGGTGTTCGATAACTGGGACATGCCTGTTCACTATTAGGGACATAGGCACTTCCAGAGTTCGATAATTGGGACATTTGCATGCTTCGCATTGTTATTCTTTGTTTCCATTTGAAATCATTTAAAAATAATTTAGAGAGTGATTTTTCGAAAGTAAAAATATCAAAGTATCATTTGAACATAAAAGCGACAGTTTTTTTCTTGATTTTATATTTTTTTCTCACCGAATTCAATCCCCAGATCCTTAGCTGTTCAATAATTGGGACATTTACCTTTGATGTGCCATGAAAATTCCGATCGGATCAAGATTGACAGAGTTATGGATTTTTACCTTTGGAGCTTGCTAAACTTTTGCATGACCGTGACTCCAAGACAGTCTTTTCGATACAGCAAAGAAAAGTAACAGGATTTTGAAAATTGAATGTAAATCCTGGATGAATCCTCGACGATGGGCAACCATTGCGAATCATAGGAGCGGAAAAAAATCGTAAACGTTTATTCGTGATCGTCAGAGTTTTGCCAGCGTTTCAGAGGGTCAAAAATGGTAGAATAGTGACTTATCACAGAAACAGTGACATAATAGTGATTTTTGAGGAAACTATTGGTAGATTCGTGTTCAGGGGGAATAAAATACATCGATATGGTTTGAAAAAAAATTAATGAAAAAAAAATTTTTTTTGCACTTTTGCCAAAATTGAATCTGTCCACTAAAATAGGTGTAATTTTTTTTCTACACCGAATTTTCACTCGAAATCGCGCTTATTCTCTTCGTGATCGTTGAAGCTTCAAAACGCCGCTTTGTTCATCCGAATCTAGTGATTTTTCGATTTTTTGCAGATTTTTAAAGTTGGACCATAGATTTTTGCAAATGTTTGCATACATACCCCTTTCCGTTTTTTTCAGCGATTTTCAAACTGCTCTCATTTCTACAAATTTTTCTTCATCGGAATGAACCAAACGGCATTATCCAAGTTGAGTCACAACGTTTACGTACGAAAAAGAAATTTCCAAATCGGTCAAACCGAAGTAAAGTTATGGTTAGTTGAAATTTCACTATTGGGAGGTTTCTGAAAATATGGAAAAATTGAGCAAAAGTGTTTTTGATGAAAATTCATTAAAATTTTGATTTTTTTGAGAAAACTATTGTTAGAATTTGTGTTCAAGGGGACAAAATACATAGATATGAGGTTTGAAAAAAATAAACTGAATTTTTTTTTTCAACTTTTGCCCAAAATTAAATCTGTTCACTAAAATGATTGTAATTTATTTTCTGGATGAGATTTTTTGTTCGTTCACAGCTCATTCTCTTCGTAATCGTTGAAGCTTCAAACCGCCGCTTTGTTCATCCGAATCTAGTGATTTTTCGATTTTTGGCAGATTTTTAAAGTTGGACCATAGATTTTTGCAAATTTTTGCATACATATCCCTTTCCATTTTTTCCGCCGATTTTCAAACTGCTCTCATTTCTACAAATTTTTCTTCATCGGAATGAACCAAACGGCATTATCCAAGTTGAGTCACAACGTTTACGTACGAAAAAGAAATTTCCAAATCGGTCGAACCGAAGTAAAGTTATGGTTAGTTGAAATTTCACTATTGGGAGGTTTCTGAAAATATGAAAAAATTGAGCAAAAGTGTTTTTGATGAAAATTCATTAAAATTTTGATTTTTTTGAGAAAACTATTGTTAGAATTTGTATTCAGGGGGACAAAATACATCGATATAAGGTTTGAAAAAAATGAACTGAATTTTTTTTTTCGACTTTTGCCCAAAATTAAATCTGTTCACAAAAATGATTGTAATTTATTTTCTAGATGAGATTTTTTGTTCGTTCACAGCTCATTCTCTTCGTAATCGTTGAAGCTTCAAACCGCCGCTTTGTTCATCCGAATCTAGTGATTTTTCGATTTTTGGCAGATTTTTAAAGTTGGACCATAGATTTTTGCAAATTTTTGCATACATACCCCTTTCGGCTTTTTTCAGCGATTTTCAAACTACTCTCATTTCTACAAATTTTTCTTCATCGGAATGAACCAAACGGCATTATCCAAGTTGAGTCACAACGTTTACGTACGAAAAAGAAATTTCCAAATCGGTCAAACCGAAGTAAAGTTATGGTTAGTTGAAATTTCACTATTGGGAGGTTTCTGAAAATATGGAAAAATCGAGTAAAAGGGTTTGTGATGAAAATTCATTGAAATTTTGATTTTTTTGAGAAAACTATTGGTGGAATTTGTGTTCAGGGGGACAAAATACATCGATATGAGGTTTGAAAAAAATAAACTGAATATTTTTTTCAACTTTTGCCCAAAATTAAATCTGTTCACTAAAATGATTGTAATTTATTTTCTGGATGAGATTTTTTGTTCGTTCACAGCTCATTCTCTTCGTAATCGTTGAAGCTTCAAAACGCCACTTTGTTCATCCGAATCTAGTGATTTTTCGATTTTTGGCAGATTTTTAAAGTTGGACCATAGATTTTTGCAAATTTTTGCATACATACCCCTTTCCATTTTTTCCGCCGATTTTCAAACTGCTCTCATTTCTACAAATTTTTCTTTATCGGAATGAACCAAACGGCATTATCCAAGTTGAGTCACAACGTTTACGTACGAAAAAGAAATTTCCAAATCGGTTAAACCGAAGTAAAGTTATGGTTAGTTGAAATTTCACCATTGGGAGGTTTCTGAAAATATGGAAAAATTGAGTAAAAGTGTTTGTGATGAAAATTCATTAAAATTTTGATTTTTTTGAGAAAACTATTGGTAGAATTTGTGTTCAGGGGGACAAAATACATCGATATGAGGTTTGAAAAAAATAAACTGAATATTTTTTTCAACTTTTGCCCAAAATTAAATCTGTTCACTAAAATGATTGTAATTTATTTTCTGGATGAGATTTTTTGTTCGTTCACAGCTCATTCTCTTCGTAATCGTTGAAGCTTCAAAACGCCACTTTGTTCATCCGAATCTAGTGATTTTTCGATTTTTGGCAGATTTTTAAAGTTGGACCATAGATTTTTGCAAATTTTTGCATACATACCCCTTTCCATTTTTTCCGCCGATTTTCAAACTGCTCTCATTTCTACAAATTTTTCTTTATCGGAATGAACCAAACGGCATTATCCAAGTTGAGTCACAACGTTTACGTACGAAAAAGAAATTTCCAAATCGGTTAAACCGAAGTAAAGTTATGGTTAGTTGAAATTTCACCATTGGGAGGTTTCTGAAAATATGGAAAAATTGAGTAAAAGTGTTTGTGATGAAAATTCATTAAAATTTTGATTTTTTTGAGAAAACTATTGGTAGAATTTGTGTTCAGGGGGACAAAATACATCGATATGAGGTTTGGAAAAATATAAACTGAATTTTTTTTTCAACTTTTGCCCAAAATCAAATCTGTTCACAAAAATGATTGTAATTTATTTTCTAGATGAGATTTTTTGTTCGTTCACAGCTCATTCTCTTCGTAATCGTTAAAGCTTCAAACCGCCGCTTTGTTCATCCGAATCTAGTGATTTTTCGATTTTTGGCAGATTTTTAAAGTTGGACCATAGATTTTTGCAAATTTTTGCATACATACCCCTTTCGGTTTTTTTCAGCGATTTTGAAACTGCTCTCATTTCTACAAATTTTTCTTCATCGGAATGAACCAAACGGCATTATCCAAGTTGGGTCACAACGTTTACGTACGAAAAAGAAATTTCCAAATCGGTCAAACCGAAGTAAAGTTATGGTTAGTTGAAATTTCACTATTGGGAGGTTTCTGAAAATATGGAAAAATTGAGCAAAAGTGTTTTTGATGAAAAATCATTAAAATTTTGATTTTTTTGAGAAAACTATTGGTAGAATTTGTATTCAGGGGGACAAAATACATCGATATAACGTTTGAAAAAAATAAACTAATTTTTTTTTTTCGACTTTTGTCCAAAATCAAATCTGTTCACAAAAATGATTGTAATTTATTTTCTAGATGAGATTTTTTGTTCATTCGCAGCTCATTCTTTTCGTAATCGTTGAAGCTTCAAAAACGCCGCTTTGTTCATCCAATTTTGCCGATTTTTCGAAATCGGTCCCCCATTCTAACCGACAACTCTATTCCAACCACTTCTGCGTCCCGAAATAGTGACAATAGTGATAATAGTGACCAAATTTCGAAAATAGTGAGAAAAGTGACATGATTTCAAAACAGTGACCAATATTGACTCACTGATGGTAACCCTGATCGTACCAAAAGGTTTTTTGAGTTATCTCCAACGCGCGAATAAATGCACTGCATATATCATTATATTTACCGTATGCAAATAGTGTTGAAAACTTTTTGTAAACTTTGTGAAAATATCTCTGCTGCCCCCGCTCCCGATGGAGCGTGAAATCGAGCGAAAAGCTCTGCCACAAAGTTTCAAGTTTGTCTCGTCCTGCCTCGTCCCCCTTTCCATTCCTTTCTGGGGCGCGAAATCCTGAAGCTCCGACGATCCTTGGCAAATATTTAGCTTCTATCGTCACGGATCGTTACACGTATCGTACTTTATACACACCCACACATGCATCCCATGGATGCAATATTACGGTTTATAAAAGATTGCGTATATCGGACTTTTACGGTCACGTCTATCTACGAGGATAAAGATAGCATAAAGATAACCTGTCGAGGAACTAAAGGTTGAGGTTGACTCGTCATCGTCACGCGTTTAAGGGGGAACGGCGCTGAGAAATAGAAATAAAAGTCTCCGGGTTCGACTGTATCGTATATTTGACGCCAGAAAGAGAAAGAGGGGGGGAGGTCAGAGATCAAAGTTAAGGGGGTGATGAATGCTCCGGCCTGTATCTCTCGATTTCTATTATAGCCACCATTTTGCGTGCCCGTTATCTGTGAGCTTATGAGCTTATATACAACGTTGCCGACGCAAGCTCCGCCATTTGAGACCAGGAAGACCCGAAGTCATGGGATTTTCCATGAAAAAATTGCAAATGGACGCCCTTCTGATGCTCGGCCAACGATTCGCGGAGACTCTGACAGGGTATTGTGTAATTTTACCGTTTGCGTTTCTGTATGTAGAATCAAGGTGGGATATCTCCGGACTTACCGACAACTTCGAGGAAGCCCGTGTTGCTCGACATTGGATCTGTATTGACCTGGCACATGTACCATCCTCGATCCGTCTCTCGCGTGTCCCTTATGTGAAGTGACCAAGTACGATGACCGCTATGCGTCACCATGATACGGTGATTTTTCGTAATAACGTGACTCGCTATCGTTAGGATGGTCTGCGTGTCGACCCGGAGCCACGCCACCTGCAAAAGTGCCCCGACAAAGATTTTTCACACGTTAAAAGTGAAAAGAAAAACTGCGAATGGGAATCAATGTGATTATACTTTCTGCTAATAGCTGCGGTAACGTTTTTCAATGCCATTTTGCCGGAAGTTAACTGATTCAACAAACGGCATTTTAAAGGGCAAGAATTCGGCTTGATTTCCTGTTTTGCTTCCTCATAAAGGAAGCTTTGTTTTCGCGAGAAAAATGTTTGTCGTAATTTTCATGTCAGTATGTTCAAAATGTCCCAAAACGTTGAGAAATCACATTTAGAAAAAATGAACGGACGTGTGTGTGTGTGTGTGTGTGCGCGCGCGCTTTGTGCTTTCCTTAAAATGAATATGTCTGGAGAACGGTTTGGGCGATCGACTTGAAATTTGGTATACAAGTGGACTGCATATGTCCCTGTTCAAAGTGCAATTTTTTTTTTATATTGCAAAATAATTGTCTATTTGGCTGGATTTCGTATTTTCTGTAAATTGTTTGTTAGTCGTCTAACTTTCGTAATTTTGCAGTTAACACTCTGAAATTTTATGTGCAGATACGCTTTATAATAAGGACGGTTGTGATTGAATTTGGGAAAAATCGCGCGAGAGGTTTGGTTTGAAAAAAAAAATTTAATTTTTCGCCAAAAATTTGTAAGTTCTCCAACTTTTGTAATTTTGCATCTATCGAGCTGATTTTTTTTTTGTGACGATACACAATGACAATGAAAAATGATACCGAATTTCATAAAAATCGCGCGAGGGGTTCGGTTAAATTTTTTTTTTTTAATTTCCATAAAAATTTTGTTAACGCTCCAACATCCGCATTTTTAGAAGTATCGAGCTAAAACTCTTTCCACGAATACACTAGATGATAAGAATGGTTAGGGTTGAATTTGGTGAAAAATGCTCGAGATGTCCGTTCGCAAAAAAATTTTGAAATTTTCGAAAAATGCTTGTTAACACTAAGTTTCCTAATTTAGCAGCTCACTTCTCTAAAGACAATACACTGGATGACAAAAACCATTGATAATGTAACTGAACGGAATTGCTAAAAAATCATGCAAATTAGAAATTTGCACATAACTTCTTCATTTGTATCCGTCGTTCGTGAAGCTTCCTTTATGAGGAAGCTATGACAATAAACGTACATGTCGTACAAATTTCTAATTATTTTAAATTATTTTTACAATTTGTTTTTAGATTTGGACTTTATTTTGAAAACAACTGTTTTTTTGCCTTTCTTTTACCCTTCTCTTCAGGGGCACCCATCTTCCAGAGGGCATTTTTCTCATACATTTTTACGATTGGATTCATAAAGGGGACAGTTTGAGCTTCAATTTCCTTTTTTTAGAAACTTTGTGCGATTTTTTTTTTTTTAAGTTATTGTATTTTTTTAGAAAAAATAGGAAGTTTGAAAAATTGCGCATAACACGAGAACAAAGAGGATTCATGAGAAACTTCAGGATAGCAACAAGTTGCGTCTGTTTCCGTTGAGTTCAGAGGAATTTTTTCATATTTTTTTTCCAAATTTTTTTTATCTTATTTTTTGGCTCGGAGCTCGGATCATTCAATTATCATAACTCGAGAACTATGGGATTATTGATAAAATTTCAAGAGGGGAAAATACTTTATGTTACCATTTTCAACACGTTGGAAGTTTTTCCAAATTTTTCTTCCAAATTTTTATTCAAACCTTAATATGAAAAAAAAAATGTTGAAAAAAAAACTGGAAAAATTCCTCTGAACTCAACAAAAATGGACGCAACTTTTTGCTATTTTGAAGTTTTTCATGAATCCTCTTTGTTTTCGTGTTATATGGGATTTTTCGAATTTCCTCTTTTGTTTACAAAAAACAGAATAACTTTGGAAAGATAAATCGCCCAAAGTTTAAAAAAAAAGTAAATTGAAGCTCAAACTTTCCCCTATATGAATCCAATCGTATGTATTACAAAAATTCCTCTAGAAGATGAGTGCACCTGAAGAAAGGGAAAAAGGGTGAAAAACAGTTGTTTTCAAAATAGCGTCCAAATTTAAAAACAAATTGTAAAAATAATTTAAAAAATAGGAAATAAAGCTGAAAGCGTTTGTTAAATAAGCTTACGTTGACTTGCGGCGAAATGGCAAAAAAAAAAACCTTCGAAATCAACGCTCAAAAAATATCCACTTCTCTAAAATGTAGCGACTTTTTTGTATTCCTGCCAAAATTGAATCTGTTACCTAAAAATGGCTGTAATATTATTTTTGAAATTAATATATGTTCAGCGAGATGAGATAAATCGATATAAGATTGTTTTACACAGAGAAGAGAATTTATATCTCAATGCAGAAAAATTATGATTTTAATTTTTTTCGATAAAGTGGAAAAAAAATAAGTTTTTATTGTTATGTTTTTTTTTTGACGGATATTTTTTGAGATACAGTGTTCGTAATGAAAAATTAAAAATCTTTAACGGACGCCTTGAAAAATCTTAAAAAAATCACAGACGTTCCTTTTGACTAATATTTCAATCTGGCGGATTTTGAAAATTTAGAGAGGGTGAAAAAAAGTGGCCCGGTTGAAAAAGAACTCCTCATATTCTCATGGAAAATTTATCGCTGATTAAAATTCAGCAGAGTTTTTAACGAAAAGAACGTATTGGTGTCAAACTTCGAAAAATCGATCACATTTTGCCGGTGAGACCTTAATTATGTATACTTAGGCCTATTATAAATTGCTTGATTTTTTTAAAACAATTGCTTCCTTATAAAGGAAGCTTTGTTTTCGTGAAAAAAATTTTTTTCGCGATTTTTATGCCAATATGTTCAAAATGTCCTAAAACATCGAGAAATCATATTTAGAAAAAATGTCCGGATGGATGTGTGTGTGTGTGTGTGTGTGTGTGTGTGTGTGTGTGTGTGTATCCTGAGTTTCAGATGTAAATGATTAATAACTCGAAAACGCTTCGAGATATCAAGCTAAAATTTGGCACACTTGTCGAGCACGAATTGCTCTTCGTTATGAAATTTTTTTTTTTTAATTATAACGGGTGTTCAGATTTTATCGACTTTTTTCGTTTTTGCCAGAATGGCGTAAACGCTCTAGCCTCTACAATTTTCAAGATATTGCACTCAAACTTTGTACAGAATTAGTATAGCTATTAAGGTTGTTTGGCATTGAATTTGGCGAAAATCCATCGAGGGATTAAAATTTTATGAAATTTTGAATTTTTTGAAAAATCGCCTAAACGCTCTAACTTGCGCAATTTTTAAGATATTGTACTGAAACTTTGCACAGAGGTAATATAGCTGTGAAGGTTGTTCGCTACTAAATTTGGCAAAAAACTATCGAGGGATTGAAATTTTATGAAATTTTGATTTTTTTGAAAAATAGCGCAAGCGCTCTAACTTGCACAATTTTCAATATATTTCACTGAAACTTTGTACAGAACTTGTATAGCTATCAAGGTTGTTCGCTATTAAATTTGGAAAAAATCCATCGAGGGATTAAAATTTTATGAAATTTTGAATTTTTTGAAAAATAGCGCAAGCACTCTAACTTACACAATTTTCAATATATTTCACAGAAACTTTGTACAATACTTGTATAGCTATCAAGGTTTGTTCGCGATCAAATTTGGCGAAAATTCATCGAATTTGCACATTGATTACTAATATTTTTCAATAGTTAACAAAGCTTCCTTTATGAGGAAGCCAAATTGGGTGGGGTACAAAAATTCGACGGACAAATATTTCGAAGGTCCGAAAGTTCGAATTTCACGATTACGAACGTTCGAATAGCGAAGGGCCGACATAGCGAACGCCAGAAAAGCGAAAGCCGAGAGCGCCGCTCACGGGGGCCCCATGCGTAAGAGAGAGAGAGATGCGCCTCCTCTCTCTCTTACGCATGGGGCGGCTCTCTCGACTTTCTCTTTTCTGGCGATCGGGATTTCAGCGCTTCGTTATTCTAACGCTCGTAATCGTAAAATTCGGGACTTCGGCCGTTCGAAATATTGGTTAGTCGACTCTTCGACCCCGCCCCGATAAAGATGAAGAAGCAATGAGCAAATTTCAATTTGCAGGGTGTTTATATTTTTTTGTTATCGTTTTGGGAGATGGTTGGCCATTTTTCCCGCTTTCTCCTAAAGCAACGACTCGGATTGATATGAATTTATAATCGAGATGAATTATTCAACTGGTGATTAAATTTGTCCAAGTCGAACAGAAGCCGTGCGAGTCATTCGGAAACATGACAAAAAAAATCATTTCTCGTGACAATTTGTGTTTTCCCCCTTAGTTCTCTGACCTGAATCGATAAAATTAAAAAAGATGCTGTAAGTGCTTCTCGACGATACAGTTACGGAAAACATGATAAAAGAATCTCGCTCAACCGCTTTTGAGAAACTATTTTTCATTTAAAAAAAAAGCAACATTTCCGCCGGTAAAGCTACGAACAATAAGAGAGAATCATTAAACGCAGAACCATAAAATTGCGAGTCAGCTTTTTCCGTCATTCGTAGAATTTTTCTTTTTCGAAACAATCAAGATGAAGCTTGGATCGTGTCTTACTGAGGTAGGCTTTCGCACTTTTTTCCTTCTCGGCTGAGCTTTTCATACATGTCGGGGAACACACTCTTTTTGATATTCCGAGATGAATAGAGTAGAAATGAGAATTTTTCTCAAGATATGCACCGAGACACCAAAGGATATGTACGGGGCGTTCCATCCCAAATCGAACAGTTTAAATATCTTTTTTTTTATTCCCTCAATTTTGTTATATTTTTTAGTACCCATCGAAAGACCCTTCCTGTTAAATTTTGAGATTTTTTTGATTACCCGTTCAAAAGATGTTAAATAAACAAAAAAAACCGCTCTTCTTTTGGTATTTTGGTCATAACTTCTTTAATAATGGTCCAAATTGAAAGTTTTTTTTTCAAATTTTTTGTTTTCTCATGGCATTTTCAGAAAAAAATACAACAAAAATATTCGATGCGTTTTTGAATGAGTTTTTTGAGTTTTGAACTTTAAATCGCGCTTTTAAAAGTGACTGTCATTTTTAATTTTTTTTTTTGTATTTTTTGTTTTAAACATCTATCTATTCAACAATTTTTTAGACTAGTCCGATTTTGAGATTTCAATGACTACTATTTTTTTCGATTTTTGAAAATGATTTTTTTTTTCATAAATTATTGTGAATACCAATTTTTGTTACTGTATAGTATTTTTTTAATCATTTTGAATTAATTTTGACACTTTTTCATTGTTAATGGATTTTTTTAATTAATAATTAATCGATCAACGGAAACGTATTGGCAAAGGAATATTCTAATTCAGGAAATAATCGTATATGTAAGATTTTCAAAAAAATACGTGAATAAATAAAAAATGTCGTTATTATTGTTCATAAACAGACTTAACGATTAATTATTAATTTTAAGAACCTGTCAACAATAAAAAAGTGTCAAAATAAATTCTAAATATTGAAAAAAATACTATACAGTAACAAAAATTCGTATTCATAATAATTTATAAAAAAAAAAAAAATTATTTTCAAAAATCGAAAAAAATAGTAGTTATGGAAATCCCACGATCGGACTAGTCTTAAAAATGGTTGAATAGATAGATGTTTAAAGTAAAAAATAAAAAAAATAAAAATAAAAAATGACAATCACTTTTAAAAACGCGATTAAAGTTTAAAACTCAAAAAACTTATTCAAAAACTCATCGAATATTTTTGTTGTATTCTTTTCTGAAATGCCATAAAAAAGAATGTTGAAGAAAAAAAACTTTCAATTTGGATCATTATCAAAGAAGTTATGACCAAAATACCAAAAAAAAAGCGGTTTTTTTTGTTAATTTAATATATTTTGAACGGGTAATCAAAAAAAACCTCAAAATTTAACGGGAAGAGTCTTTTGATGGGTACTAAAAAATATAAAAAAATTGAGGAAATAAAAAAAAAGTTTTTCAAACTGTCCGATTTGGGATGGAACGCCCCATACATATATACGAGTGTGTTTGTATGTGTGCATGAAGCAGTGCGAATGGGAGAATGTAGAAGGAAGAAAGAATCGCAAAAGCGAGACTCGGCCGCGTTGGCGTCCGGCGAAAGCTCGGCTTGCATTGTCCGGATGCCTTCAATTCCGCATGATGCGCTCAGCATTTCTGTCCAATAGGCGAAAGAAATGTGTGCGCGAGGGAGAAAAAGTCGGTAAAAAAGGAATTATGACGTTTTCTCGATGAGTTCACAAGCCGAGTTCTTTATTATCTTCATAACCAAAGCTCTGAGCTGAATCTAAAATCTCTTTCAAGCTTTGCACGAGTCTCAACCCTTGTGCTTGACATTAATCGTAGAAAGGGTCATTTAAATTAATTACTTTGTGATAAAAATCAGTCATTTTTTCTCGAACAATTTTTTTTTAACATTTCTTTCAAGAATTTTGTGAGATTAAAATAAGTTTAAGAAAATTATCCGTCTCAATGAAGAATGAAAAAAATAATTATTATGTGAGAAACATTATTATGTGAATTTTAAAATATTTTTTAAATTAGAATAGAATTTATTACAATTATAGTTTCATATAATTTATTTATATTGTTATATTTAATTGGGGTTGATATATTTTTCAATTTTTGTTGTTTGTGAGGGAGCCTTAGGTTTGTCATTAATTGATTCAATAGTTCTAATTTATAGTAATGTTCATATTAATTCAATAAGATTAATGAAATGATAAAAATTATTTTTATTATACTCAGGATTGCGAAATTTTTAATGAAAAAGTAATGCAGTAAACATACTTTTTTCATTAACCATTAAATTCTAATGGTTAATGGTTAATGAAAATGCAAATGCATTAAAAAAAGTAATGCATTATTTGCAACCCTGATTATACTTGGGGCATTCCATGTCAAATCACGTGGTCATCGGCCTGACCCCCTCGGATTTTGATGTCCAATGAATCGTGGGTTTACTTTGACCCAAAATATGACCTTCAATGTTTAGAAGTTTTTATTTCATTTTTTAGGGATTGCCCGAGCTAAAAAATCATTAAATTGAGGGCAAACATAAAGAGGGGCCTTTTTCAAATTGATGAAATTTTTTCACAGAAACTGGGGCCCAAAACAGATGTTTTTGCCATAGTTCGATAATGGGCCAAAAATAATTACTATTTTTTTTTTTTATTTCAATTATTTAATTGTGTTTGAATCATCCGTTTTATTTCAGGTCGTCAAGGCTAATAAATTTTCGAAAAATGTCGTTTCACTCTCAAACCAAGAAAAAAAATCAAGTTTCACTAGAAAAATATTTTTGTTGTTATTCGCACTACAAGAAACAATCAAAATAAGAAATTATTTTTAAAAAAATTAAAATACAAAAAAAGTAGTAATTGTTTTCGGCCCATTGTCGAAGTATGACGAAAATATCTGTTTTGGGCCCTAGTTTCTGTGAAAAAAATTTCATTAATTTTAAAAAAGACCCTCTCTATGTTTTTCCTCAATTTAATAACTCTAAAACTCGGGCAACCCCTAAAAAATGAAATAAAAATTTATAAAAATTCGAGGTTATATTTTGGGCCAAACGAGACCCACAATTCATTGGACATCGAAATCCGAGGCGGGTCAAGCCGATTTCAATAATTAATAAAATTACTAAATTTATTTTCTAATTATATTATCGACTTTTTTTTAAATATTTTAAATAAATTTTTTTTTAAATAATAAAAATTATTGAATAAAATTATACTATGTAAAAAAATGTTTTTTCATTCTTCTTGGAGACGGATTGTTTTCTTAAACATATTTTTTACAATTTCTCCATAATTCCATTCACATTTCTGCTGTGCACAAAATAAATACTCGGCGTTCTCCGACCAAATATTCAGGTTTTTACAAGCTTAAAGAATTTCGCGTATTATTATTTTTCCCGATTGTTCGTCGAGAATCCCTGAAAGATTCAGCAAAATATATTGCTGGGCAAAAGTAGCGGTTTCGCGGAGTGAAAATTTTCGCTGCACATAATATGATACTGCAGCAGAGCAGTTTATCAGAAATTGGTGAAACGAAGCTTAAATGTATATATAAAGTGTCGAGAGAGATGGGTCTCTTGATAATACTGATATATCTCGTATATCCCATAGAAAACCACGACCCATGTCAAAATGGACGTCACGCATCACGTAGCTTGTTAAAAGTAAAATGTTTCGTCCGCTACAAGCGAGAAGTGTACACAAAAGTGTGCGTTAGAGGAAGGAAAACCGGATATTGTAGCAGACAAGAGCGTTAGACATATATATATATTAGGGCGATTTTTTTTCGACTTTTTTTAATTTTCATCCCTCCCCACCTAAAATGCTGTTGCATATGTCTAAAAGAAACTACCCTGAAAGTTACAGCCCTTAATATTAATATTAATTAGTCGCCCTTCGCGTGAAAAGATTTCCCATCTAAAATACACGTAAATAAAAAACTTTTTTCTTCAAATTGCTATAACTCCACGGCATTTTATGCTATTATATTGTCCTTGGTCGCAACTTATGCAGAATTGAACGTTCTTCAAAAGTGTCCTGAGCAGCGTAAGTGTAATTTACACTGATGAGATGGTACGAGTCACTAAAGTTGATTTTGACCCACACTTCTCGTATTTTTGCTGTTATTTTTGAAATGATCAGCGTTATCGAAAAATTGCAAAGAAAAGTTTTGTTGGAAATTTAATTTCCTACAAAAAAGGTCCTTTAGACCTACTTGAGAAAATTGGTATTTCTTGAGATATTGAACCTTAATTTATTTGCGGTATAAAATTTTTACGGTTTATCGAACCAAAAGTTCTTAATTGTTGATATTCCATATCATTTCGCCACTGGTGATATGATATGTGATATGGTGATATGATATAGAATATCAAAAAATTGAAACTTTTGGTTCAATAAAACATAAAAATTGTATACCAAAACCAAGTTAAGGTCCAATATCTCAAGAAATATCAATTTTCGCAAGTAGGTCTAAAGGACCTTTTCTGTAGGAAATTAAATTTCCAACAAAACTTTCCTTTGCAATTTTTCGATAACGTTGATAATTTCGAAAATAACAGCAAAAAAAACGAGAAGTGTGGGTCAAAATCAACTTTAGTGACTCGTACCATCTCACCAGTGTAAATTACACTTACGCTGCTCAGGACACTTTTGAAGATCGTTCAATTCTGCGTAAATTGCGACCAAGGACAATATGATAGCATAGAATGCCGCGGAGTTATAGCAATTTGAAGAAAAAAGTTTTTTATTTACGTATATTTTAGATGGGAAATCTTTTCACGCGAAGGGCGATTACTTAATATTAATATTAAGGGCTGTAACTTTCAGGGTAGTTTCTTTCAGACATATGCAACAACATTTTAGGTGGGGAGTGAAAAAAATAAAAAAAGTTGAAAAAAAAATCGCCCTAATATATATATACACGAGTCTTTGCTCGCTAATATGGATATGATGGGAAAGAGCGATATTACGAAAAGCTTGAGCGTCGAGAAAATCCGCAAAATGTGTCTCGAGCGAGAGAGACCTCTCGTTTTGTTTCCTCGAGGGAGAGAGAGAGAGAGAGAGAGAGAGAGAGAGAGAGGGATGGATACATATATGACGGACGAAGGGAGGCAACGCAAAAAGGGTAAAAGGGTAGAGTGTGGTTTTGATGGTTGGAAAGTAGCGAGAAGCACCGTGTGCAAGAGAAAGACAGAGCAAAAGAGGTATTTCAAGAGAGCTAAGAGTACGATATGGGCTAAAATTACTCGCCCGGGAAAAAAAGTTCAGATTTATTTATATATTATTATATATTAGACTGGTCGTTAAAAATTAAATATTTTGCGACGCCCCCTAAAAAGCTTCCGTTTGATGAAAAAACGCGAAGTAAATTTTTTTTTTTTTTAATTAAAAATAACACGTGCCGCAAGACGTTCTAAGTTGATTTTCATCGAAAAACAATTTTTTTTTACAAACGGCTGGGCCGATTGGAATGAAATTTGGACACGTTACAAAGGTATACAAAGGCTATTTTTTAGAAAAAATAACAGCTCATAATCTTCATAATAACTAATAAAAACAGCTAATTTTTTCGAAAATTATTATTTTTTCTCCAGGATAACGTTCTGGCACAATTATGAAAATAATTTTTTTTTGTTGCGTTTTACTATCCCATTTATTGTCTCCAAATTTTAGATTGATCGAAGAGGTAATTCATATTTAAAAAAAATAAAAACCCATTTTTAATATAAACTTTTTTTTTATTATTTTAAATATGAAGTACCCCTCCGATCAATTTGAAATTTGGAGACATTATATTTTTATCGAAGAACAATTTTGCTTTACAAACGGCTAGACCGATTTAAATGAAATTTTGACACGTGACAAAGGTATATGAAGGCTATTTTTATACAAAATAACAGCTCATAATCTTCATAATAACTAGTGAAAACAGTTAATTTTTTCGGTAATCATTTTTTTTTCTTCAGGATAACGTTCTGGCACAATTATGAAAATATTTTTTTTTTGTGTGTTTTACTATCCCATATAATGTCTCCAAATTTCAAATTGATCGGAGGGGTACTTCATATTTAAAATAATTTAAAAAAATTTATATTAAAAATGGGTTTTTATTTTTTTTAAATATGAATTACCTCTTCGATCAATCTAAAATTTGGAGACAATAAATGGGATAGTAAAACACACCAAAAAAAATATTTTCATAATTGTGCCAGAACGTTATCCTGAAGAAAAAAAAATAATTACCGAAAAAATTAACTGTTTTCACTAGTTATTATGAAGATTATGAGCTGTTATTTTTTATAAAAATAGCCTTCATATACCTTTGTAACGTGTCAAAATTTTATTCAAATCGGTCTAGCCGTTTGTAAAGAAAAATTGTTCTTCGATAAAAATCAACTTAAATCGTCTCGCGGCACGTGTTATTTTTAATTTAAAAAAACCAAAAAAAAAAATACCTCGCGTTTTTTCATCAAACGGAAGCTTTTAAGGGGGCGTCGCAAAAAATTTACTTTTTAACGACCAGTCTATTATATATCATTATTCAGATCTAATTAGATCTTCAATTCGGCGATCTAATTAGATATAGCTAGATCTGATTTTATGTAAACATATCTGGCTTTATATTTTTTGATAAATTTAGAAATAATTAGATAAGCATAACCACCTGTGCAGAATTATTTATTTTTTTCATATATTTATCAGTTGTTACGATGGAAATCCGTTCCATATTCATAATTGATAGTTTCTAAGGGTCGAGTGATGAAAAAAAAAAAATTTAGAGAAAAAAAAAATTTTTGCTCTCAGTGGGGTTTTTACGCATATTCACAAATTCAACATGAATTAAATTAAAAAAAAAAATGATAATTTGAAAAGTTCATGGATTTTTCCGACTGATTTAATTTTCTTGCATATTCGCGGACCCTAGAATATGTACGAGAACAGACTGGGATTTGAAACACACCTACCTATCGAGCCTAACTAACAACCTAGGACTGGGACGCTAACCACTATACCACCAACTACTTTTGATATACTGTTGTAAATATCATATAATAGTATTAAGAATTTATTTTCATTACCCGAAGGCCATTTTTTGGTTCAACTTGTCTTTTAACTTAATTTAAAAAAATCAAATATTGAATCAGATGAATAATAATAACAATAATAATAATAAATATTATTAATATATTTGTTATAATAATAATAATAATAATATTTAATAATAATGAATATTATTACTTAATTTACACTGTTATTATTACCATTTGTGTATTTGTATTATTCATAACATTTTTAATTTATGTGTATGTGCGCTGAAAATGAAAGGACGCGTCGATTTTTCTCACCGAGCTCAATATCAGAGTTAATTCTAAATAAAATAAAAAAATCGTCTCGATAAAGAAAAATCCCCTAAATTCAAACTAAAATACCCCAACTTCAAACGAGATCAAATTTTTAATCAATTTATAAAGTTTCATTTCGTAATATTTTATTACTTGGTATAATTGATTAATTAAATAAACAATATCGTAAAATATTTCCAATTTTTTTGGAATCTATTTAATGAACTTACCTATATACATTTTTTTTAATAAAAAAAGTTTTGAATCAGATGGTTCTATTAAGAGTGATACATAAGATTTATAAAAAAGGTAACTTATTTGTTCTTTAGGTTTCAATATGTGAAATTGATAAATAAATAAATAAAATAAAGACATGTATAACTATAAATATTTGAAGAATGTTGATTCTCAACCAGGGTTGCGAATTTTTTAATTCAAGAAATTTCAATTAAAAATTCAATTTTTAATTCAAATGTCCGGCTTAAAAATTAAAGAAGTATTTTTTAATGTAGTGGTCTGGATTAATTTTTCGTTAATTATTTTTCAATCCTCATGGCGGGATTAGAAATTAAAACATTATTTTTAATCCAAGTTTTTAGAATTAGCAAATAAAAAAAATGTTAATCCGAGTGCTAATTCAATAATTTTTTTAATGCATCACTGGTTATGTTCAATTAAAAAAACTCAATTGAATTAAAAAAATCTTTCATAAATCAAAATAATAAGGGTGAGAAATAAAAATTGAAAAAAAAAAATGACAATTGAAAATTATAAAGTATTTAACTCGTCGAGACGATCTTGTATCGCTTAGCTGTTCGTACGAGAACAGCGAGGCTCATGATATCGCGGGACACAGAGAGACAGAAGCGGAGAATCCGTATAATAGTCCAAGAAGAAGCGGTAGGTGTGGGTGGGGGAGGCGGAGGGTAGAGTAAAGTTGGCTCAGTGAAACGGTTATCACTACGTTGAGCGAAGAGGGCGCTTAGCCCCCTGTTTAAACGGCAGCTAGAGAGCCTATGTATCGCGTCGAGGAGTACATGAGCCCAGGTAGAAAGTAATGAGAGTACATGTGAGATATATATGAGGTATTCCCGCTCAACGGGACCCCCTTTTAGGCCGACTTTTTTTGATTTTCTTGAAACTCGAGTATATTTTAGTGTTGCCTGAAAGTATATTGTACACGAATTTTCAGATCTCTAACTATAATACTCTTTGTAATACACCAAAAGTTATATTTCAAAGTTTTTGCGTATTCAGCGCTTCGGAGCTTTGGCACGGCACGAAATAAAATCGAAAAAATTCTTTGACAATAGCTTTCGATCGGAAATTTTCTGCGCTTTTCGAAAAAAATATCAGCAATTCCGAAAAAAAGCGAATTCATTTGAATTTCTGCCAAAAACCGAAAAAATTGATTTACAAAAAAAGAGCATAATTTAATTCAGCCGGACAATTTTTTTCATGTTTTGTATATATCTGAGAAGTCACGATATAAATTTCAAGTTGGAACTCGCATCCGTTTACTAATGCCAAATCTTTGAGTAGGATAAATATTCTTAATTATCGTGTTTTTCGCATTCAACAGTTCTCTGATATATTATATAGTTTTTATTAACGAATTTCGAATTTTATGAATTTATTAAATTCAAAATTTAATAAATTTGATTCAATAAATTTAATTTAGTCAATTTAATTTAAGAAATTGAATAAATTTGATCATTTAATCAATTTAATTTAATCAATTTAATAAATTTACTAATTTCAAAATTCGTTTAAAAAACGCTATATAATACATCAGGAAACTGTTGAATACGAAAAACACGATATTTAAGAATTTTTATCCTACTAAAAGACTTGGAATTACACTGAGAGAAAAAATTACCAGGACCGAAAAATCGTTTATTTCATTATTTGCCAGAAAATATTTGTTTGGTTCAAGTAAATATTTTTTTGGTTCTAGTAATATTTTTTTCGGTTCTATAAAACCATTTTTGGTTCTATAGAACCAAAACAATATTTTGTTGGTTCCAGAAATATTTACTTGAACCAAACAAATATTTCCTGGAAAATAATGAAATAAACGATTTTTTGGTCCTAGTAATTTTTTCTCTCAGTGTAGTAAACGGATGTGAGCTTGAACTTGAAATTCATATCGTGACTTCTCAAATATATACAAAAAATGAAAAAAATCGTTCCGCCGAATTAAATTATGCTCTTTTTTTGTAAATCAATTTTTTCGGTTTTTGGCCGAAATTTAAATGAATTCGTTTTTTTTCGGAATAGCTGATATTTTTTTCGAAAAGCGCAGGAAATTTCCGATCGACAGCTATTGTCAAAGAATTGTTTCGACTTTATTTCGCGCCGTGCCAAAGCTCCGAAGCGCTGAATACGCAAAAAAATGGAAATATAACTTTTGGTGTATTCCAAAGAGTATTACAGTTAGAGATCTGAAAATTGGTGTACAATATACTTTCAGGCAACACTGAAACATACTCGAGTTCCAAGAAAATCGAAAGAGGTCGGCCTAAAAGGGGGTCCCATTGAGCGGGAATACCTCATGTACATATGCATACATATATGGGACATTCCAGGTCAACTGAAAAAAAAGTATCGCTTCCTCTCGACTCACAATTTTTTTTTTACATTTCACTAGGTCCAAAAAGCACTATTATTTTTCTTTCTTTTTTTCCGATCGACCGTTAGTCTGTAATAAATTCTTTAGTTTCGTGACTGACAATCATGAAGATATCTATGAAAACCCAAAATTCGAGATCTAAATTCATGAGCCGCAAATTCCAATAAAATTTCGAATAAATTTGGAAAACAGTGATAAAGTTTCTCAAGTTCACACGGAATAGCCCGTATATTTATTATGTGTATAGTGATCGTGAATCGGGCGCGGAGGGTACAAACGCGGAAAGGTTTTAGCAAGATAGAGGGAAAGAGGAAATATTCTCTCTCTCTCTCTCTCTCTCTCTCTCTCTCTCTCTCTCTCTCTCTCAGGAAGAGGGAAAGCAACGAGAAAGCGATGAAACGCATTGCCAAAGCTTTCGGAGCAAAAGGGGGGAAGAACTGACACGCGAGAATCTGGCCTGGGTGCTTCGCTGCTTTTGCCTCTGCGTCTTTCTCCCCCTTAAACGCGAGCATACAGTCGCGGCAATCTCCGTCTCCGTTGCTCCTATTCCTTTGTGGCACACCGGTGAATTGCACCCCGAGTAATTATTCAGTCTCTGTGCCGAAGCGAGCCTCCGACCCCCCCACCCCACCCCACCCCACCCCCTCCCTTCGCCGACGCTTCAGTTTACAAATGATTCGTTTTCTAAAGTGTGCTTCTGTGGCTACGAGCGACTGAGGAATAACAGAAAGTTGCTCCCGTGTCTCGTGAAGCATTCAATGTACGAGTGTAAAACCGAGATTTTCACGTCACTCTCGAGTCATCCGGATTTTCTTCTCAATTTTTTAAGCCACCCTCTCCCAACCTTGTTTTTTTTTTTTTTTTTTTACTGCATTTTACAAATTGACGCCGAAGGAGTCCAACGACCCGAGTCGAAATTTGTAGCCTCCCTTGAATGCCCGTAGGTCTCATTTCCTTTGTAATGTACAAGCCGCCGGCCTCCGTTGGACCTACGGAACCCCATTTGTCGAATCCGGTGCCTCCGAGAGGCCTCCGTTCGATTCCACTCAACTTCGGGTAGGCCTCCTAGGCCTCTTTTCGATCTAACGTATCAGTGGTACAGGCCTCCGTAACCTCCTTTCGATTCCAAGTCGTTGTCTCCATCACTTTTTGGTCCGAAACCCTCGGTTCACCCTCAGAGGCCTCATCGGTAACCCATTGTGTGTTGATGCTCGTAGTGTTTTTGTGGCATTGCCGCAAAGGCGACAAAGTGATGTTGTGCGTCGTTCACTAGCGTGCGAATTCTGTGTCTGTGTGTATGTGCCTGTGCCCTTTTCTTTCTGTGTGAGTGCGCGTCTCTGCTTGCTTGAGCACGTTACGACTTCCCGCCATCCCGGCACCAGTCTCGTGTAGTCTCTTGTCTCAAGCGCACGTATAGTTTTTCATATTTTTTCATGTTCGATTGGATATTTTATAGTTGAGGATAATTAATCGTTGATAATAAGAAAAAACAATTCGACGATGAGCACGAGAGTGAAGAGACTTGTGCGCCCTTGTGGTTTATCAAAACCCAGAAAAAGATCCAAAGAAAAAAGGTGGTCGAGACTCGAAAACTTGTATGACGCTTTGGAACTTATTCAAATTCCGAAAAATCATTGCGTTGTCTGTGATCGAACGAGAATCACGTGGGTGGACTCGTAGACGAACAAGCGTTCCTGCTACTACGTCATTGTTCAATAATTGGTAAGAAAAAAGTCGAAACGCCGGTAGTCAACTTAAGTAAACCTAGCAAACTGAACCCTTGTGAACACGTGGTGGATTATATATTTCAGATAATCGTGACGAGCTGTGAAAAATATCTCCCGCCAATGCGTCTACCGGCGAGATAGCGGGTCCGCAAGCGAAAATTTTCACCACTGCAATCATCAACGAAAAAAAAGATGGAAGGTGTGCAAAAAGCCGAAAAAGTGGCTTGTATTGCTGCGTGGATGGTACTTGCAGAGGAAACTTCAAAGGATCGTCGGGTATGGGAAGACGTGCAATCTTCTGATGCATACTTCCCCGTTCAACAACCGTTCGACACTAGTGCGAGAAGAGGAGGCAAGTAGTACACCTGACGAGGTAGAAAAGAAAAAATATATTTAAAAAAAAATTAATATGTTGTTACGTTCAAATATATATTTAAGAGATATTATAAATTGCAATTCCTAGTAAGCCTTATCGCATTAATTATAGTTGATACGAAAAAAAAAATTGGTTTTCTTTCTGTCCATTTTCAGTAAGTTTAATTTGTAATAATGTTGAACGTGGATATAACATAAATAAATGATACTATCCCTACATATGTGAACCATTCATATATATATTCCCGTTACTTATCCCTACTCCGTGTACCATTGGTCAGAGGGTCTGAGGCCCTGGAGGGTCTACGGTACATTCGCAGCAGGCCGAAAGGAGGGCCAGGAGGATTTGCGAGAGAGCTGCAATAGGCCTAAAGGAGGCCCAGGAGGTTTTGGGTGAGAGCTGGAATAGGCCTAAAGGAGGCCTAGGAGGTTTCTAGGGAGAGCTGGAAGAGGCTCAAGCGAGGTTCCGGAGGCCTTGCGGCAGGGCTAAAATAGGCCCAAGCGAGGTTTCGGAGGTTCTATTCGTACCCTCATGGGCCTCCTTTGGGGAAAAAGTCTACTTTCGAGACTTTTTGAGGCTTTACCGAGGCCCTGACATATCCCTCATCTATACGCTATACCCTCGCTTCGATGCCCGATACTCCCCTAATCTTGTGACGAAGCCTCGGGGTTGAAGGGAGGTCAAAAATTTCGACTCGGGGATATTTGGACGCGGTGCAACGCGCGATACAATAAACAACGAAGCTTGTGAAAATTCTTAAGAAAATTTTTCGAGATGGTGAAAAGTGGAAAAACCGCGCGAGATTAAAAAGGGACCATTATGATACGCCTCGACGATTAAAGTACGGCGATAAAACGGGCCATTGTGCGAAGGGATCGAAAAATCTTGAATGCATGAGAATCTGAAAAGGGTTGGGGCAAGCGGGAGAGGGGGTGGGGGGGGGGGGGGTAAGTC
>OX333073.1:3299292-3389780 GCA_946863875.1 Alloplasta piceator
TGAAAAAGTACATAAATTCGCAATGTAATGGTATAGGAATTAGGTGCTATTTAGGTGCTCTCAAACCGTGCAATAGTAAAGTCAAAAGTCCAACGTGAAACATATTTTTTCAATTTTTTGAAAATTTTTGGGTTGTTCGAAATCCGAAAAAATACGTTTATGGAAAATCTAATGCTAAAGGAATTAAGTTTTTTTTAAGTGCTTCCGATCGGTGCAAAAAAAAATCCAAAAATCCAACCGGAAGTATTTTTTTTTTTAATTTTAGAAATTGTTGAGTCTCTTCAACATTTGCAAAATTACATAGATTCAGATTAGGTTGCTATAGGAATTAGGTGCTGTTTAGGTGCTCTCGAACCGTGTACGAGTAAACTCGAAAATTCCACCGGAAGTATGTTTTTTCGATTTTGAAATTTTTAGACATTTGAAAATTTTGAAAAATACATAGAATCGAAATCTATTGCTATGAGAATTAGGTGCTATTTAAGTGCTTTTGAACCGAACAAAAGTAAATCTGAAAATCCAACCGGAAGTAATTTTTTATCATTTTAAAAATTTTCGAGACTTTTCGAAATTTGAAAAAGTACATAAATTCGCAATGTAATGCTATAGGAATTAGGTGCTATTTAGGTGCTCTCAAACCGTGCAATAGTAAAGTCGAAAGTCCAACGTGAAACATATTTTTTCGATTTTTTGAAAATTTTTGGGTTCATCGAAATACGAAGAAATACGTTTATTGAAAATCCAATGCTTCAGGAATAAAGTGTTTTTTAAGTGCTTTCGAACGATGCAAAAAAAAATCCATAAATCCAACCGGAAGTATTTTTTTTCGGTTTTACAAATTTTTGAGACTTTTCGAAATTTGAAAAAGTACATCAATTCGCAATGTAATGCTATAGGAATTAGGTGCTATTTAGGTGCTCTCGAACCGTGCAATAGTAAAGTCAAAAATTCAACGTGAAACATATTTTTTTGATTTTTCAAAATTTTTGGGTTGTTCGAAATCCGAAAAAATACGTTTATGGAAAATCTAATGCTAAAGGAATTAAGTACTTTTTAAGTGCTTCCGATCGGTGCAAAAAAAATCCAAAAATCCAACCGGAAGTATTTTTTTCTTTTAATTTTAGAAATTGTTGAGTCTCTTCAACATTTGCAAAATTACATAGATTCAGATTAGGTTGCTATAGGAATTAGGTGCTGTTTAGGTGCTCTCGAACCGTGTACGAGTAAACTCGAAAATTCCACCGGAAGTATGTTTTTTCGATTTTGAAATTTTTAGACATTTGAAAATTTTGAAAAATACATAGAATCGAAATCTATTGCTATGAGAATTAGGTGCTATTTAAGTGCTTTTGAACCGAACAAAAATAAATCTGGAAATCCAACCGGAAGTAGTTTTTTATCATTTTAAAAATTTTCGAGACTTTTCGAAATTTGAAAAAGTACATAAATTCGCAATGTAATGCTATAGGAATTAGGTGCTATTTAGGTGCTCTCAAACCGTGCAATAGTAAAGTCGAAAGTTCAACGTGAAACATATTTTTTCGATTTTTTGAAAATTTTTGGGTTTTTCGAAATACGAAGAAATACGTTTATTGAAAATCCAATGCTTCAGGAATTAAGTGCTTTTTAAGTGCTTTCGAACGATGCAAAAAAAAATCCAAAAATCCAACCGGAAGTATTTTTTTTCAGTTTTACAATTTTTTGAGACTTTTCGAAATTTGAAAAAGTACATCAATTCGCAATGTAATGCTATAGGAATTAGGTGCTATTTAGGTGCTCTCGAACCGTGCAATAGTAAAGTCAAAAATTCAACGTGAAACATATTTTTTTGATTTTTCAAAATTTTTGGGTTGTTCCAAATCCGAAAAAATACGTTTATGGAAAATCTAATGCTAAAGGAATTAAGTGCTTTTTAAGTGCTTCCGATCGGTGCAAAAAAAATCCAAAAATCCAACCGGAAGTATTTTTTTTTTTAATTTTAGAAATTGTTGAGTCTCTTCAACATTTGCAAAAATACATAGATTCAGATTAGGTTGCTATAGGAATTCGGTGCTGTTTAGGTGCTCTCGAACCGTGTACGAGTAAACTCGAAAATTCCACCGGAAGTATGTTTTTTCGATTTTGAAATTTTTAGAGACATTTGAAAATTTTGAAAAATACATAGAATCGAAATCTATTGCTATGAGAATTAGGTGCTATTTAAGTGCTTTTGAACCGAACAAAAGTAAATCTGAAAATCCAACCGGAAGTAGTTTTTTATCATTTTAAAAATTTTCGAGACTTTTCGAAATTTGAAAAAGTACATAAATTCGCAATGTAATGCTATAGGAATTAGGTGCTATTTAGGTGCTCTCAAACCGTGCAATAGTAAAGTCGAAAGTCCAACGTGAAACATATTTTTTCGATTATTTGAAAATTTTTGGGTTCTTCGAAATACGAAGAAATACGTTTATTGAAAATCCAATGCTTCAGGAATTAAGTGTTTTTTAAGTGCTTTCGAACGATGCAAAAAAAAATCCAAAAATCCAACCGGAAGTATTTTTTTTCCGTTTTAAAATTTTTTGAGACTTTTCGAAATTTGAAAAAGTACATCAATTCGCAATGTAATGCTATAGGAATTAGGTGCTATTTAGGTGCTCTCGAACCGTAAAAAAGTAAACTTGAAAATCAAACAGGAAGTATTTTTTCTTGCTCCCCTAGCCGAAAGTACGCACTTCCCGGCCGCATTTCAGGCAGGAAAGAACAGTTTCCCTGGCCTGTCGACGGTAGCGCGCTCTGACGGGATTTTTGCGGCCGGTGATTGAAATATATATAGCACGCATTACGCGCTGAGGTAGCAGACGGTCTGTTCGGCTCGTTTCGGGCTCCCTCGGGCTTCTCCGCTCATTGGCTTTCCGTCCCGAGTCAATATGTATATATATACACCGCACGCATTATGCGCCGCGGTAGCAGACGGTCCGCTCGGCTAATTTCGGGCTTCTTCGCTCGTTGGCTTTTATTTTCCGTGTCAGTTTGCGCCCGTGTGTTGACGTTTTGCCGTGATCTGTGCGTCAACCTCTCTTATTGCTGTTAATTTTCGTGCGTGTTATTTCATCTTTTGGATATGTTTCTAATGCCCGCCCCGACCAGCAAAACCTCGGCTTCGCCTCGGCCTTGCAAAAGTCGGGCGGGCCTCCCCCCGAACCTCGCTTCGCTACAGTACGCGAGATTGCCGATAGGCGCGCTGACGCAGGCCACGAAAGAAAAATCCACTGTAAAATCCAGTCGTATACAAATATGGCCGAACACAAGTCAGCTGTCATGCTCATGGCAGTATTGTATAGATTTTAATTAATTAATAAGCGTACTTTCGACTAGGGGATCAAGAAAAATAGTATACGACCCACGGCCCGAACGCTGGATGCCCTGGCATGTGTGATATACTATTTTCCGGATTTTGAACAATTTTCAGATTTTTCGAATATCGAAAAAAACAGATTCGACATATAATAATATAGGAATTAAGCGCTATTTAGGTGCTTTCAAACGGTACAAAAGTAAACTCGAAAATCTAACCGGAAGTTTTTTTTCCGAATTTAAAAAATGTTGAGACTTTTCGAAATTTAAAAAAGTAGAAACATTCGAAATCTATTGCTAGAGGGATTAGGTGCTTTTTAACCGTACGAAAGTAAACTTCAAAATCGAATAAGATTTTCGAGCTTCATAATATAATACCTAAATTCAATTGCAATATATTTCGAATCTATTAAATTTTTCAAATTTCGAAAGGTCTCAAAACATTTCACAATCGGAAAAAAATACTTCAGGTTGGATTTTCAGGTTTATTTTTGTTCGCTTCAAAGGCACCTAAATAGCACCTAATTCGTGTAGCAATAGATTTCGAGTCTATGTATTTTTTCAACTTTTAAAAAGGCTCTAAAAAGTTCAAAACCGAAAAAACATACTTCCGGTGGGATTTTCGAGTTTACTTGTACACGGTTCGAGAGTACCTAAACAGCACCCAATCCCTATAGCATCATAATCCGAAGCTATGTATTTTTTCAAATGTTGAAAAGACTTCACAATTTCCGAAATTGAAAAAAAACTTCCGGTTGGATTTTTGGATTTTTCTCTTGCATCGTTCGAAAGCACTTAAGAAGTACTTAATCCCTTTAGCATTAGATTTTCCATAAACGTATTTTTTTGGATTTCGAACAACCCAAAAATTTTGAAAAATCAAAAAAATATGTTTCACGTTGAATTTTTGACTTTACTATTGCACGGTTCGAGAGCACCTAAATAGCACCTAATTCCTATAGCATTAGATTGCGAATTGATGTACTTTTTCAAATTTCGAAAAGTCTCAAAAATTTGTAAAACTGAAAAAAAATACTTCCTGTTGGATTTTTGGATTTTTTTTTGCATCGTTCGAAAGCACTTAAAAAGCACTTAATTCCTGAAGCATTGGATTTTCAATAAACGTATTTCTTCGTATTTCGAAGAACCCAAAAATTTTCAAAAAATCGAAAAAATATGTTTCACGTTGGACTTTCGACTTTACTATTGCACGGTTTGAGAGCACCTGAATAGCACCTAATTCCTATAGTATTACATTGCGAATTTATGTACTTTTTCAAATTTCGAAAAGTCTCGAAAATTTTTAAAATGATAAAAAACTACTTCCGGTTGGATTTTTAGATTTACTTTTGTTCGGTTCAAAAGCACTTAAATAGCACCTAATTCTCATAGCAATAGATTTCGATTCTATGTATTTTTCAAAATTTTCAAATGTCTCTAAAAATTTCAAAATCGAAAAAACATACTTCCGGTGGAATTTTCGAGTTTACTCGTACACGGTTCGAGAGCACCTAAACAGCACCTAATTCCTATAGCAACCTAATCTGAATCTATGTAATTTTGCAAATATTGAAGAGACTCAACAATTTCTAAAATTAAAAAAAAAAATACTTCCGGTTGGATTTTTGGATTTTTTTTGCACCGATCGGAAGCACATAAAAAGCACTTAATTCCTTTAGCATTAGATTTTCCATAAACGTATTTTTTCGGATTTCGAACAACCCAAAAATTTTGAAAAATCAAAAAAATATGTTTCACGTTGAATTTTTGACTTTACTATTGCACGGTTCGAGAGCACCTGAATAGCACCTAATTCCTATAGCATTAGATTGCGAATTGATGTACTTTTTCAAATTTCGAAAAGTCTCAAAAATTTGCAAAACTGAAAAAAAATACTTCTGGTTGGATTTTTGGATTTTTTTTTGCATCGTTCGAAAGCACTTAAAAAGCACTTAATTCCTGAAGCATTGGATTTTCAATAAACGTATTTCTTCGTATTTCGAAGAACCCAAAAATTTTCAAAAAGTCGAAAAAATATGTTTCACGTTGGACTTTCGACTTTACTATTGCACGGTTTGAGAGCACCTAAATAGCACCGAATTCCTATAGCATTACATTGCGAATTGATGTAATTTCTAATTTTGAAAAGTCTCAGAAATTTGTAAAACTGAAAAAAAATACTTCCGGTTGGATTTTTGGATTTTTTTTGCATCGTTCGAAAGCACTTAAAAAGCACTTAATTCCTGAAGCATTGGATTTTCAATAAACGTATTTCTTCGTATTTCGAAAAACCCAAAAATTTTCAAAAAGTCGAAAAAATATGTTTCACGTTGGACTTTCGACTTTACTATTGCACGGTTTGAGAGCACCTAAATAGCACCTAATTCCTATAGCATTACATTGCGAATTTATGTACTTTTTCAAATTTCGAAAAGTCTCGAAAATTTTTAAAATGATAAAAAACTACTCCCGGTTGGATTTTCAGATTTACTTTTGTTCGGTTCAAAAGCACTTAAATAGCACCTAATTCTCATAGCAATAGATTTCGATTCTATGTATTTTTCAAAATTTTCAAATGTCTCTAAAAATTTCAAAATCGAAAAAACATACTTCCGGTTGGATTTTTGGATTTTTTTTTGCATCGTTCGAAAGCACTTAAAAAGCACTTAATTCCTGAAGCATTGGATTTTCAATGAACGTATTTCTTCGTATTTCGAAGAACCCAAAAATTTTCAAAAAGTCGAAAAAATATGTTTCACGTTGGACTTTCGACTTTACTATTGCACGGTTTGAGAGCACCTAAATAGCACCGAATTCCTATAGCATAACATTGCGAATTGATGTAATTTCTAATTTTGAAAAGTCTCAAAAATTTGTAAAACTGAAAAAAAATACTTCCGGTTGGATTTTTGGATTTTTTTTGCATCGTTCGAAAGCACTTAAAAAGCACTTAATTCCTGAAGCATTGGATTTTCAATAAACGTATTTCTTCGTATGTCGAAAAACCCAAAAATTTTCAAAAAATCGAAAAAATATGTTTCACGTTGGACTTTCGACTTTACTATTGCACGGTTTGAGAGCACCTAAATAGCACCTAATTCCTATAGCATTACATTGCGAATTTATGTACTTTTTCAAATTTCGAAAAGTCTCGAAAATTTTTAAAATGATAAAAAACTACTTCCGGTTGGATTTTCAGATTTACTTTTGTTCGGTTCAAAAGCACTTAAATAGCACCTAATTCTCATAGCAATAGATTTCGATTCTATGTATTTTTCAAAATTTTCAAATGTCTCTAAAAATTTCAAAATCGAAAAAACATACTTCCGGTGGAATTTTCGAGTTTACTCGTACACGGTTCGAGAGCACCTAAACAGCACCTAATTCCTATAGCAACCTAATCTGAATCTATGTATTTTTGCAAATGTTAAAGAGACTCAACAATTTCTAAAATTAAAAAAAAAAAATACTTCCGGTTGGATTTTTGGATTTTTTTTGCACCGATCGGAAGCACTTAAAAAGCACTTAATTCCTTTAGCATTAGATTTTCCATAAACGTATTTTTTCGGATTTCGAACAACCCAAAAATTTTGAAAAATCGAAAAAATATGTTTCACGTTGAATTTTTGACTTTACTATTGCACGGTTCGAGAGCACCTAAATAGCACCTAATTCCTATAGCATTACATTTCGAATCGATGTACTTTTTCAAATTTCGAAAAGTCTCGAAAATTTGTAAAACTGAAAAAAAATACTTCCGGTTGGATTTTTGGATTTTATTTTGCATCGTTCGAAAGCACTTTAAAAGCACTTAATTCCTGAAGCATTGGATTTTCAATAAACGTATTTCTTCGTGTTTCGAAAAACCCAAAAATTTTCCAAAACCGAAAAAATATGTTTCACGTTGGACTTTCGACTTTACTATTGCACGGTTTGAGAGCACCTAAATAGCACCTAATTCCTATAGCATTACATTGCGATTTTATGTACTTTTTAGGCACTCACTCATTTATGACAGAAAGTGCCTATTGCAATCGCCTCGAAATCTGTGTCGGATGTCCGTCCAGACCCAGATCTCAGAAACCGGTGTACGGAATTCAATTTCCTTTGGAGGGTAGTTGTGTATGGTTGTAATCTCTATGCCCAAGGAGTTTAAATCCAAACGGATATTGTAAAACAAAGATTTTTGAAAAAAATTGCCATTTTTGAGCAAAAAAAGACGTTTTATGATCATATGTAGTTGAAACTTGGAATTTCTCTAACGAATTGTTCTCTAACCCACAGAATGTGTCTATATGATTGTAAACAAATGTCTGACGAAGTATGAATCCAATCAGACACTATTAAGGTTGCAATTTGGCAAAAAACATGATTTTAACCAAAAAATGCTATTTCTATCTATATGCACTTGGATCTCCGAAGTTCACGGACGAATTTTTCTCTAACTCACACGATGTCTGTATATAATTGTAAACAAATGTCCCACGAAGTATTAATCCGATCAGAGACCATTAAGTTTATAATTTTTGCAAAGAAAACACAATTTTTAACGAAAAAACAGCTATTTCTGTCCATATGCACATGGATCTCCGAAGTTCACGGACGAATTTTTCTCTAACTCACACGATGTCTGTATATGATTGTAAACAAATGTCCCACGAAGTATTAATCCAATCAGAGACCATTAAGTTTACTATTTTTGCAAAGAAAACACAATTTTTAACGAAAAAACAGCTATTTCTGTCCATATGCACATGGATCTCCGAAGTTCACGGACGAATTTTTCTCTAACTCACACGATGTCTGTATATGATTGTAAACAAATGTCCCACGGAGTATTAATCCGATCGGAGACCATTATGTTTACAATTTTTGCAAAGAAAACACAATTTTTAACGAAAAAAGGCAATTTCTGTTCATTCGCACTTGGATCTCCGAAGTTCACGGACGAATTTTTTTCTAACTTACAGAATTTCTGTATATGATTATGAACAAATGTCCCATGAAGTTTCAATCCAATTAGACACTGCTAAGTGAATAACTTTTACACAAAAACAATATTTTTAACAAAAAAAATACTACTTTTCTCACTGACAGAATTTCTATATGACTGTAAACAAGCACATTAACACTCTCACGTTTTCACGTAAAGCATAGACCGGCGCACGCGACGTCGCCACGTACGTCACGACGCCGCTACGCCACGTACAGAGAAAAGAGGAACTAAACACGACCTGAGCGCGCCAAATTCAAAACCCATATTTCGCTCTTATAAAAAGTACATGGTTCTTTTGTGTGCTTACGCTCTATTGGCAATATGGCGATCACCCACGCGTTTTAAACATGAAAAAACAGAATCTGAGCATTGATTAATAACCGAAAGCTTTTTTTACTTATTATAAATGGACTAATAATCATTAAATGATTAAAGTGTTATGATAAATAAGCCCATCTCAAATGTCACTAATATTCTTCATTACTGCCTAATATTGTAACAATTCTGTGAATATAATCTATCAAAACATTTAAATAATATGATTGTCTAGATACTTTTATATCATATTGATTATATTCAAATCTGTCTATTTAATTATAATTAATAGAATTTATACGACTACTCGATGTTCACAATGAATCAAAGAGTTTAAATAACGGTGTGAGTGCCTATTAAAACGTCCCTAAGGGACATGTTAACCAACATTCAAAATATATCACAAAAACAAAATATATGATTATAATATTATGAAATTGTGAGTGCCTACTAATATAATTCTTAAAATTCGGTCATTACCTTTATGAATCATTGCCCCCATTGAGAATGAAAAATGTGACTCAATATTATCAAAAACAATGTTCAATAACATAAAAACAATATAATATTTACATACCGAATAAATTAAGATAATGGTCAAGAATACGGAGCGCAAAGCCCCCCAACAAAACGTTAAGGGGGGTTTGGGGGGCGGAGCCCCCCAATAAAACGTGAGCGCTCCGCGCGACGCAACATTGTCGCGCGAAGCGCGACAATGTTGAGTAGCGCGGAGCGCGGGGGGGCTTGGGGGGCGGAGCCCCCCAACGAGTACGCGAAGCGTACTTGTTCAAATTTCGGAAGGTCTCGAAAATTTTTGAAATGATAAAAAACTACTTCCGGTTGGATTTTCAGATTTACTTTTGTTCGGTTCAAAAGCACTTAAATAGCACCTAATTCTCATAGCAATAGATTTCGGTTCTATGTATTTTTTAAAATTTTCAGATGTCTCTAAAAATTTCAAAATCGAAAAAACATACTTCCGGTGGAATTTTCGAGTTTACTCGTACACGGTTCGAGAGAACCTAAACAGCACCTAATTCCTATAGCATCATAATCTGAATCTATGTATTTTTGCAAATGTTGAAAAGACTCAACAATTTCTAAAATTGAAAAAAAAAATACTTCCGGTTGGATTTTTGGATGTGTTTTGCACCGATTGGAAGCACTTAAAAAGCACTTAATTCCTTTAGCATTAGATTTTCCATAAACGTATTTTTTCGGATTTCGAACAACCCAAAAATTTTGAAAAATCGAAAAAATATGTTTCACGTTGAATTTTTGACTTTACTATTGCACGGGTCGAGAGCACCTAAATAGCACCTAATTCCTATAGCATTACATTTCGAATTGATGTACTTTTTCAAATTTCGAAAAGTCTCGAAAATTTGTGAAACTGAAAAAAAATACTTCCGGTTGAATTTTTGGATTTTTTTTGCATGGTTCGAAAGCACTTAAAAAGCACTTAATTCCTGAAGCATTGGATTTTTAATAAACGTATTTCTTCGTATTTCGAAAAACCCAAAAAATTTCAAAAATCGAAAAAATATGTTTCACGTTGGACTTTCGACTTTACTATTGCACGGTTTGAGAACACCTAAATAGCACCTAATTTCTATAGCATTACATTGCGAATTTATGTACTTTTTCAAATTTCGAAAAGTCTCGAAAATTTTAAAGTTGGTGATAAAATACTTCCGGTTGGATTTTTAAATTTATTTTCATTCGGTCCAAAAGCACCTAAATAGCACCTAATTCTCGTAGCAATAGATTTCGATTCTATGTATTTTTAAAAAATTTTAAATATCTCAAAAATTTAAAAATCGAAAAAACATACTTCCGGTGGAATTTCCGAGTTTACTCGTACACGGTTCGAGAGCACCTAAACAGCACCTAATTCTTATGGCATCATAATCCGAATCTATGTATTTTTTCAAATGTTGAAAGGACTCAACAATTTCCAAAATTGAAAAAAAATACTTTTGGTTGGATTTTTTGATTTTTTTTTGCATCGTTCGAAAGCACTTTAAAAGCACTTAATTCCTATACCATTAGATTCCCAATAAACGTATTTTTTTAGATTTCGAAAAACCCAAAAAATTTCAAAAATTGAAAAAAAATATTTTCGTTGGGATTTTGGGGTTTTAGTTTATACGGTTCGAAAGCACTTAAAAAGCACTTAATTACTATGCTCTTAGATTTTTTTCAAGTGTTGCCTAACAATGAGTCTCTGCTAGCTTGATATCAAGGTAGCAGAGAACTTTTGCAATTGGATTTTTGGAAAAACTTAAGGAGCACTAAAATTTCCAATTCAGCACCAAATTAGCACCTAAAAAGCACCTAATTCTGGTATAAGTTGAATCCATTTTTGAGACTTTTCTCTGCTGACTTGATGGAGGTAAATTTTTGTGTGTCGTGAAATCGGGGCGAGTGTTTCCAAACTTTTGAACGTTAGTGTATTTTTCCAAATCGTATATTTATTTGCAACCATGACTGTAGATAAAACTCCGGTATATTTGTCGACGATAAAAAGTTCGAGCAAATTGTCGATGGTCTAATTTTTTTCTTGCCATAATTTTCAAAATTTCAAAAATCAAATTCTATCAAATCGTCATTCCAATGCCAGAGTCAATAGGAAAAAAAAATGAAAAATCAACTTTTTTTGTCCCGAGCTCACGCTGATCCATGAGAATCCTTTCCCAAATACATACTACACAATACCTATACTATAGAGGCCCATTTATTGTATATCTGTGCAGAAACGATAGAGGGCATCTGTGATGATATAGCGGAGGAATGATTAGGGTGGGTCAAATAAGACGACTAATTTTTTTTTCCTCGATATAATGAAGAATGTATTGTTTGGCATCTCAAAAAAACCCTCTGCAAGTATCAGCCCTTAATATTTAAATTAAGAGGTCTCTCATCGCAAATTTTTATTTCCCATTTAAATGACAATTTTTTTTTTAACTTTGGAATTTGATTAGACTTTAACCGTTGAGGTTAGGAGAGTTTTTTAACACATTTTTGTAGAACATTTGATGCTCTACAAAAAAGCTCTCTTGTGTCTAATTGATAAAACTAACCGTTCAAAAAATAATCGGTAATCACTAATTATCACAGATTATTTTTCGAACGGTTAGTTTTATCGATCAAACACAAGAGAGCTTTTTTGTAGAGCATCAAATGTTCTACAAAAATGTGCCAAAAAAACATTCCTAACCTCAACGGTTAAAGTCTAATGAAGTTCAAAATTAAGACAAAAAAAAATTCCTATGTTATTAAAATGGTTAATAAAAATTTGCGATGAGCGACCTCTTAATTTAAATATGAAGAGCTGATACTTGCAGAGGGTTTTTTTGAGATGCCAAACAATACATTTTTCATTATGTCGAGGACAAAAAAAAGTTAGTCATTTTATTTGACCCACCCTAAGGATGATACGCGATACTGTGGAAGAGAATTCGAAAGGGAGTTTGATCAAATTTCGTTGCAACCTCCGGTATCCTGGCGATAACGTACTTTGGCTGAGCGATTGTTTGAGAAAAACGTATTAGCGCCGTCCATTGAATTCGCGAAGCCCTAGAAGCGATGAAAACCGTGCGAACGGGGAGAAAGGTTCGCGTAGCCCGAGGGATAAAGGGGAGAACCCGTATTCGTTAGTTGGACCCGAGAAGTGTGTAAGTCCCTCGTGGATGTATATTTAAAGGCTGCGCCGTAACAACGCCTTCCACCATTTACCAACCGCGGTCAGAAAGTGTCGTTTGTCGGCTCTCGGCCGAAGGATTTGTATAAATTCGCGATTTAGAGCCACGAAACTCGATAGATATTTTATACAGGGTGTCACAAAAGTAACAGAATGGCTGAATATTCCCTCACCTAAGATATTTTTAAAAAAGTTCAAGGTCATTGCAGTAACTTTTTACAAAGAATTAAATTTTGACCTTGACGATAATCTTCAAGGTTATCTGAAGGTCAACTTTGTTTTTTCAAATAGAAACAATAATCTTCAAGGTTATCTGAAGGTCAACTTTGTTTTTTCAAATAGAAACGATAATCTTGAAGGTTATCTGAAGGTCAACTATGTTTTTTCAAATAGAAACGATAATCTTCAAGGTTATCTGAAGGACTTAGGCCATACATTTTGACCTTGGAGGTCCTCTAAAGTCAATCACACTTAAACAAGGTGTGGATACCTCTGAGAATTGAACCTTTTCAAATTCTTTCGTAACGATCAAAGTTACTTATTGTAAAAAGGCGCATTTAGCAATGAACTTGACGATGATCTTCAAGGTGATTTCAAGGTCGACTTTTGTTTTTTTCATGAAAACCTGTATTTTTTAGTTAGACATGAGTTGTAAAAACTTTGCAAATTAGTATTAATTATTCGTTCGCTTTGATCGTAAACTCGACTAATTATCATCATTTTTCAAACCTTCCGGTGCAATTAGAGCGAAGAAAGCGCGCGTGCTGAAATTAACGAATTACCGGCGCTCTGTTTCGTTCTCCTTTCGGACACCGCATCGATTAATCAGTCGAATTTCTTTGAATCTTTACTAGCGAATTGATGGAATATTCTTCCACGTCCAACCACAAATTTCAGATTGCAGCACGGCATAAACGACCCAAAATATTGTGAATATCGTACAGCGATGTAAAAAGCTCATAAAAGCTCAAAATATCTTTTTGAGCTTCAAAAATATCTTTTTGAGCTTTTACAAAATTGTGCTTTTACCAAATTGAGCTTTTACCAAATCGAGCTTTAGTAAAATTGAGCTTTAGTAAAATTGAGCTTTTACCAAATTGAGCTTTTACCAAATTGAGCTTCAAAAAAATTGAGCTTTTACAAAAATGAGCTTTCACAAAATTGAGCTTTTACCAAATTGAGCTTTTACAAAATTGAGCTTTCACAAAATTGAGCTTTCACAAAATCGAGCTTTTATAAAATTGAGCTTTCACAAAATCGAGCTTTTATAAAATTGAGCTTTCACAAAATCGAGCTTTTATAAAATTGAGCTTTTACAAAATTGAGCTTTTACAAAATCGCTAACGCAGTTTGAAATTCGAATCAATGATCGTCAGAGTGTCGATGTTTAGTTCGTTCGCGTAAATGTCAGCCCTGAAAAGTAATAATCACGAGACATTGTCAAGACTCGGACCACTTTCGATGTTGCCCCGAATCGTCGAGAACCAATCATACGCTTCGATTAATAACGCGATTATGGCACCTCTCTTTCTCTCGCAAGCTCGATAATTAAATACGATTGAAAGCACGGAAAACCGATCAAATTGCAAATTTGAAAAATGCGATGTTATTTACACTCCCGTCCAAAAGTTTGGAAACACTCGCTCACCAAAAAATTCACTGCTCTTTCAAAAATAAAGATATTCAATTCAACAAGCGCCCTTTCGAAGGAGACATATTTAGCTTCATTTCGCTTTTTCTAAAAAAAATTTTCGATTTTTTTTTCATCTCGGTACAATCTTTGAAATGGTCGTTTTTGGCTTTTTGATTGGCGTTGAAATTGTGGCTCACGGCCCATAATATTTTTTTTAAACTGTTTTTCACATGAAAAGTTTGTGGAGGGGAGAATAAGCTTCAATTTCGTTTTTTTTAAAGTTTCGTACGATTTTTTTTCGCAAAAATATTCAATTTTTCGCAAAAAAACGACCATATTTATAAAATGTAGGGCAAGTCTAAAACTACTGAGTTTTCGTGAAATCATTTAGAGGACAAGAAGTTGAATACAATTATTCTCGATTTAATGAAATTTTTTCGGAATTTTATTCTAAATTTTTTTTTCTAAACTTTTTCCTATCGAGATATTTTTTTTCAACAAACGAGTCTTTTACCTCCTCTACACGATTTTCGATTCAAAAAAAACCATTCGGATGTGGTTTTTCGATGAAAAAACCGTTTAATTGTAAGGTAAAAAAATATCGCGTTGACAGGAAAAAATTTCGCAACAAAACATTTTCAAAAAAATGCTGAAAAAATTTCATTAAATCCAGCAGAATTGTTTGCAACTTTGTACCTTCTTAGTAGTTTTACAAAAACTTAGTAGTTTTCGAGTTACGCAACATTTTATAAAAATGGTGGTTTTTTCCAAAAAGTTGAATATTTTTGCGAAAAAAAATCGTACGAAACTTTAAAAAAAAACTACATTGAAGTTTATAGTCTCTGCCACAAGTTTTTCATGCGGAAAACAGTTTTAAAAAAGTTTCATGGGTCGTGCGTCAAAATTATACAACGCCAAAAAAAAACGACCATATTTCAAAGGACGTACCGGGTAAAAAAAAAAAGAATTTTTTTTGAATGAAATGAAGCCGAATATGTCCCCTTTGAAACGCCGCTAAGTGAATTGAAATATCTTTATTTTTAAAAGAGAATCACCGAAAATAGTGGATTTATGACGACTCGTGATATTCCGAAATTTCTGAAACGGAGGTCAGTAATGAGCAAAAAAAATTTTTTTAACGTTCGTATGCATATTTTGATGGGAAATTTATCGCTGATTTCGAATACCAACAAAGAGTTTTGTGGAAAAAAAATTATTCACGACTTTAGCACCTTTGCCACTTGCACGAAAGATCCGCAGGTTTTCGGGGGTCTTCTCTTTTATACGTCGTCTCGCAATGTTCCAGAAAGCTTGTTTACATCTCATTCATTTTTCCGGGGGTGCGCGCAAAAGGCGAGGAAAAAGCGCGGTGAGCAAAAGCGTCGCGAAGGGTGAGACGCGAAACTGTGCGCCGTTAAAAGCAGCACACGAGAATCGTGGCGAAGACTATCACGTTGGGTTGTTACGAACCTCGAGGGTAAACCCGTTTCTCTGCCCTGATGCTATAAAACAGCCGTTAAACGGGCCAGCAGTTTGCTCACCGTTAAACCAACGAGCTATGAATCGAGAGCCGACGAAACCCCAAAAAAGGAGGGTTAACTTTACTCTACGTGCTAATTCGAGTCAGTTACGACCTTTTGTCTCCCTGCAATCGATTTACGTGAAAAACGTGAATGCGAGACATTCCAAGATATTTGGATCGTCGATCGAGAGCCGCGTTTTTTTTTTTTTTTTTTTTTTTTTTTTTTTTTTTTTTTTAAATTTATAAATCGCCTTTTCCAAATATTCATAATAAAAAACTATAGTGTGAAAAACTAAAAAAACACGTTTTAAGGGGAAACAGAAGCAAAAAGTAAAAAATGATATTTATAATTAATGAACCTCCTCGAGCATGCATTTTTTTTCAAGACTTTTCAATTCAAAAATCAAATGTTCAAAAGTAACATTGAAAATCCATCAGAAATATTTTTGAACAATTTACAATTTTATAAAATCTCTAGTGATTCATGTGAGAGCGCGCAATTGTCAATTGTGACGCCAACTTGGGGGCTTCCCCCCAAATGTAGGGGGTAAACTTTAAAAGGGAAATTTTTGTTTAGGGTATTTTTTGGGGAAAAAATAATTTTTTGATTCAGAATTTTTCTGTCTAATTCATGTAAAATCGAGACTTTTGGGGTGTTTTCTATTCTCCATGATCTCTAACTTGACGAACTAGACAGTGGTGTTGAAAAAAAAATGAATATGGGTCATTCCATGTGAAATCGACCAAGAGTTGGAATCGACCCCTTTCAAATTCGATGAAATTTGGTCAGAAGTTTTCGTTTTCAATGAAATAAAGTTCTACCAAAGGAAAAAAAAATAGAATTTTTTGTTTCGAAAGTTATGCAAAATTCAAAATTTCACAATTTTTCAAATCCGTCGAGGTTATTTTTTAAATTACCTTGAAAACTATGATAGTTACGAAAAATCGTTCTGAATTAGTTTTGAAGAGTATACTTGGGGCTACGAAAAAAAAAATCTTCCGAAAAAAAAATTTGAAAAATGATGAATTTGGAGAATTTTGAATGTTCAAAAATCGTAAAAATTCAAGTTCCATACGTTATTTTTGGTTTAATTTTTTTTATATAATACCTTGTACTAATCTTGAAAGATCCTGAAATTTTCAGAGAGGAGTTTTTTTTTGTTTCAAAAATAAAATTTATGGAATTTTGGTAAAAAAAATTTTTTTTTTTCAATTATCATTAATTGAAATTTTGACTGCTCAAAATTACAGAATTACATGATTGCTCAACTTTACTTAATTTAGAGAAAAAACAAAAAAAAAGTATTTACCAAAATTCAAACATTATTATTTTTGAAACAAAAACACACCATCCTGAAAATTTCAGCATCTTTCAAGATCAGTACAAGTTATTACATAAAAAAAATTAAACCAAAAATTTAATGTTTATCGAGGATTTGCACGATTTTAAAAAATTCAAAAATTTATATTTTTGAAACCGAAACAAAACACCTCTCTGAAAATTTTCGGATCTTTTAAGATCAGTACAAGGTATTATATAAAAAAAATTGAAACCAAATATAAAATATGGAACATGGATTTTTAAGATTTTTGAACATTCAAAATTCTCCAAATTCATCATTTTTCAAAATTTTTTTCGGAATATTTTTTTTTTCGTAGCCCCAAGTATACTTTTTAAAACCAATTCACGAGAATCGCCCGAACAACCGAAGGATCATTATCAATTTATAATTGAATTTTTGTACTCTGTCAATTAAATGCTTTCGATCGTAAATTTTCGATAAATTTCTTTGCAACGCGTCTCGGCAAAAAATAAAACAGCAAAATATGCAATCTTCATTGATGGGAAAATCGAGGCCGCGCTCCAATATCTCGATTGCAAGCTTTATTCGATGTTAACCATGAAAAAAAAAAAAAAAAGTCGTATCCAGTGATGCGAATTTGGAATGAAAGGGTCAGTGAAAATTCGCCGAGAACATTGATCATAAAAAACATGCGCTCAAAAGCAAAGAGAACATATGAGAGAGGGAGGGAGAAAGAGAGAGAGAGAGAGAGAGAGAGAGAGAGAGAGAGAGAGAGAGAGAGAGAGAGAGAGAGAGAGAGAGAGAGAGAGAGAGAGCGAGAAAGAGAGAGAGAGAGAGAGAGAGAGAGAGAGCGAGAAAGAGAGAGAGAGAGAGAGAGGGAGAGAAAGAGAGAGAGAGAGAGAGAGAGAGAGAGAGAGAGAGAGAGAGGAAGAGGAAAAAAAAACGAGGCATTATCCATAGACTCATTTCGTCAATGTGCATTCGTGCGATATCACCGTCAACGATTGCAATTTTTTTTTCATAAAAAAAAAAAAAACTTTTCCACTCGCAATATGGCCGTTTGCGAGGATGAAAAGGGGGAGGCGCATCGACGAGATAAATATGACGAATTTCCCCCGAATTCAGCATCGATAGGGAAGAAATAAAAATTGGGCAGAGCTAGATCACGAAAAATCATATTGTCTGTTTTTAAATTATTTTCAGTCTCGTTATATTGCCGTCAATTGCAATGACATCGGTTACTTGTGCATCGCGAAGAGGCGCCGATGGGTAAATTTTTTTTTTTTCCTCATACTTTTTTTTCAATAGGGGAAAAAAACGGATAGTGCACTGCGGCATTTATCGCTCGTCGTTTCTCCGGTCCGCGCTAAAAGACCACGGGGGAAAGTCCCGCGAGAATGGCTGAAGGTTCGTTAGCGCGAAACTCCGCCACGGTTCGAATCGAGAACGTGTTATATGCATGAGAGAGAGTGAGAGAGAGAGAGAGAGAGAGAGAGAGAGAGAGAGAGAGAGAGAGAGAGAGAGAGAGAGAGAGAGAGAGAGAGAGAGAGAGAGAGAGAGAGAGAGAGAGAGAGAGAGAGAGAGAGAGAGAGAGAGAGAGAGAGAGAGAGAGAGAGAGAGAGAGAGAGAGAGAGAGAGAGAGAGAGGAAAAGAGTCAGGCTGCTCTCCTCGGCAGTGAGCTCTGTAATTTACTCGCTCGCGAGTTTTCGAGTATGGCACGTGAGAGGGTAAATGTGTGCTCGACACTCGACCCCCGCAAGATCGTATCGTCGTATATATTCGCGTACGAAGAGACTAGGCATGATTCAAACATGCACTGTACGTACGAATCATTTCCGTGGAATATCAAAATGTCATTTGTCAAAAAATATTTTCGTCCGTTCAAGGTCACGCGAAAGAAATGGTGAAGGCGGGGCAAAAACCCCTCAAAATCATGTACTTGAAATTTCGGACGTTCATTTGAACGAAAAAAACGACGAGGGTTGCAAGTAATGCATTACTCTTTGTAATGCATTGCCATTTTCATAACCCATTACAATGTAGTGTGTAATGGAAAAAATTTTCATTACCCATTACAATGTAGTGGGTAATGGGAAAAATTTGCATAACCCATTACACACTACATTGTAATATGTAATGGAAAAAAATTCCATTACCCATTACAATGTAGTGTGTAGTGGAAAAAATTTTCATTACCCATTACAATGTAGAGTGTAACGGAAAAAATGTAAATTTTAATATGTAATGGAAAAAATTTTAATTACTCATTACAATGTAGTGTGTAATGGAAAAAATTTGCATTACCCATTACAATATAATGTGTAATGAAAAAAGAATCCATTACCTATTACAATGTAGTGTGTAATGGAAAACTTTTTCATTGCCCATTAAAATGTAGTGTGTAATGGAAAAAATGTGCATTACCCATTACACACTACACTTTAATATGTAATGCAAAAAATTTCCATTACCCATTAAAATGTAGTGTTCAATGTATGTGTGTAGTGTGTGTTGTGTGTGTGTGTGTAAAATGTAGTGTCTCGAAAAAAATTTACATTACCCATTACAATGTAGTGTGTAATGAAAAAAAAATCCATTACCTATTACAATGTAGTGTGTAATGGAAAACTTTTTCATTACCCATTACAATGTAGTGTGTAATGAAAAAATTTTTCATTACTCATTATAATGTAGTGTGTAATTAAAAAAATTTTCATGACCCATTACAATGTAATGTGTAATAGAAAAAATTTCCATTACCCATTGCAATGTAATGTGTAATGGACAAAACTCCGATTGCAATTTTGAGAATGGAAAAATATAAATGAATAAATTATTGCAATTTTGCATTACATTTTATTGACTTAGGACTTAAGTCCTAAGTCAATACATCGATATAAGGCATGGAAAAAATAATATATCATTTTTTGTTGCATTGCAAAAAAAGTGACAATACTTTAAAATAGTGACCAATAGTGACAATAGTGCATCACTGGCAATCCTGTACATTGTTCATATCGTACGTAATTTTTCAAAACTATTTACACTTTTTTTTTTTTGCAAATAGTTAATTTTCAAAAATGTGTGAAAAAATGTCGATCAGTGAACGCTAAAAAATGCTTCATCAGATGTTTGTGAGTATTTTCTCCGAGGAGAAAAATGTTTATAATTCAATCCGTTGAAATCCCCACTTCAATATACTTATCTCAAGGATCTTTTTCTAGCAAATAGCCGGCGATTATAGCGAGAGAAAAGAAAATTGTTTAAAAAGAGAATAACAACGATAAGGAGATACCATGACAGATACAATTGTCCGTACGTTTTTACAATCGTGTTTTTTTTTCTCGTGTGTCAATCATTCTGTTTTGTTTTGCTTGTTTTTTCTCGCCACAGACGAAGATCGATGCGACGTGCATGTGGATATATGCACAATCTATCCACTCGTGTCAGTACGCGTCACTTTTTTTTCCTTTTCCCACGACTCTTTTTTTTTTTATTACTACCAGCTTGTTTGTTCCGTCATATTTTTTCAATTTCTCCAACAACCAAATCATAGATTTGATTTACACGATAGAAAAAGTTTCATTGAAAGGGGAATTTTCAAAAATTCCAATTGCATTGGCTGTAACTAAAATTTCAAAAATTTGTAAAATTGTCTTTGAGCGATTTTTCCTAAATTTGGTTAAAACAGGATCAAAATATATTTAAACGATTTTTCACTTAAAGAAATTTTTCTGCAAGAATTAATTTTATTAAAAAATGAACTATTATTGTTGATCGATTCGGTTGTCTCAATTATTCCTTCTGCGCAAAGTTTGTGTCAATATCGGAAAATATATGGGGTATTCCATGTCAAATTTACAAATTTTAAACCCGACACGTTTCGATTTGGCTGAAATTTTGTTTTTCTTTTCTACCCAATTAAAAACATTTTTCAGGAAATTTTCAAATTTTTGTATCCAACTCAAAAGAGAAAGCTTTTTTTCTGAAATGACTATAACTTCTTCAAAAATTGACTAATTGTCAATGACTAATTGACTAATTGTCATTATCGAAGTTCGCCATTTTTAATTTATTTTTTCACTCCAAAAATACTTCCATCAATTCCGGAAAAATGGCGCCCAACCTAGAGTGGCATTCCTTTTGCTTCAACATATTTTTTTTTAACGATTGAAAAAAAAAATTCTCAATTGGGCTTATTTCACAAAGTACCACTCTGGAAATTTTTTAAGATTTATGAAGGACCTCGGAATTTAAAAAATTGAGAAGAAATAAAAACTTGAAAGTAGTTGTAATCGCGGAAGTTCTTGTTATTTTTTTTTTCGGAAAAGTGAAAAATAAATAGAAGGAAAAGAAATGCCACTCCAGGTTAGGCGGCATTTTTTCCGAAATTGATCAAAGTATTTTTTTAGTGAAAAAACAAAAAAATGGCGAACCGTTAAAAAGATGATTTTTCTTAAAAAAGTGAAAAATTTCATAGATTTTAATATCTCAAAATTATTTTGTATTTTTTTTCGGAAAGTACATTCAAAAATGAAAATTTTCAAAAAAAAAAACGTCCCACCAAGTCAATTTTTGAAGAATTTATAGTCATTTCAGAAAAAAAGCTTTTCTTTTAGGTTGGATAAAAACATTTTATTGCACTCCGTGCGCAAAGTGCCACTTTGCGCACGCTGCGCGTGCTCAAACTGGCACTTTGCGCACTCGTACAATAAAATTTCGTACGATACTCGTGCGAGAAACTTTTTCTGACGAGTGTGAGTTTGCAGCATGAGCCGAAGGCGAATGTTGCAATCACACGAGTGATTACTAGTATCGTAATATACTATGAAAATTTCCTGAAAAATGTTTTTAATTGGGTAGAGAAGGAAAACAAAATTTCAGCCAAATCAAAAGAGGTCGAGTTTGAAAGTTGTAAATTTGACATGGAATACCCCATGTATGCAAAATGATACGGAGATAGAGATGATTTTCCGTCGAGGAATGTGATCGGGAGGCGCAGTCTCGAAAACGTAGTCCGGGATATGAAAATCGCTCGACAAAACGTGAAAACTTTTCGTCGTCGAGGGGCGCCAAACACGGTAAAGTGATTCGCCTTTGCCACGCCGTGCGGTGATCCTCCGACGAGATTTTTCAGCGTTTACCGCGACGAATTGTCGCAAGATAGCGAGAGAAAACGAAAGCGATAGAAAATTTGAATAATATAATGCGCCTTTCGTCGTTGCGGCGGGATAGTCTTCTGTGCGTGTTTATATACGAGGCATTCCATACCAAGTCGACCCGAGTGTGACGCTCGACCTCGCTGATTTCGTTTACGATTTTTTTAATGATTCTTCCTACTCAAAATAGCATTCAGAATTTTTTTCAGATTTTTAAAACCAAATTTGAGTACGTTATGATTTTTTGAACATTTTTTTCGAAAACCTCAAGGGCCATAATTTAAAAATCTGAAAAAATTCTTAAAAAACCAGTGCCAAATATGAATTTTTTTTACCTAAAATTTAAAAAAATTTCATTAACACCGGATTTTTGAGAATTTTTTCAGATTTTTAAATTACGGCCCTCGAGATTTTCGAAAAAAATATTCAAAAAATCATAACGTACTCAAATTTGGTTTTAAAAATCTGAAAAAAATTCTGAATGCTATTTCGAGTTGGAAGAATCATATAAAAAATCGTAAACGAAATCAGCGAGGTCGAGGGTCACACTCAGGTCGACTTGGTATGGAATGCCCCATACATATACACCGACACTCGATCTTTCCCTCTCGAAAGATTTCAAGAAGAGCCGCGCCGGGAAAAAATGTCCAAACTCTCACCGACGAATTCACGTATACGAATATAGTCGATATACGACGCGGAACCTCAAAGAGTTTTTCGCGCCCGAAGCTCAAGGACTTTTACGCGATACGCTCGACGCCGCTCTCGTAAACTTGAGATCCCCCCATTTATCTCTACTCACGATCTTTCACGGAAGGAGATAAAATTGAGTGAGGTCCGAAAATTTTCAAGTCGATGAAAAATCAACGATTGAAAAAATGTTGATTCATTTGAATCAAGAGAAAATCAAAATTTCAATGTAATGGTGTTCCAGCGCTATACATTTTTTCCCAAAATAATAGGAGAAAAAAAAATAACATTCATCGATTTAAGTATGGACTTTTATAATCATTCAATGGCTTTGTTTTTAATTTCAGCCAAAAATTGTATCTGATTGAAATTTCCGTACTTCGTGATACAATAAAAATCTGAAAAAATTCAACAACATTTGGCATGCCATAAACAGCAATTATTAATAATAATTTTGCCCAAAAGTTATTAATAAATTGTGTAAATAAATAATTATTTAACAATTTTTCGGTAAGTCCTTTTTTTCTTTAACAAATCGAATGCGTTAATTTTTCTGAACGCATATGAATTTCTTTCAGAAATTTCTCTATTTTGGAATCCTCGTTTTGAAATTTTTAGAATGGCTGTATTTATGTATTTTTTGGCCCAGTGTCTTTGAATCTTTTCAGAGATGACGATAAATCTGTATGTAAAAACATATACAAAATTGGCAATTTTTTTTTATATTTTGGAATATTTTTATAATGTTTCAAAATGGAGAAAAAATTGGAAAAAAATTCATATGCGTTCAGAAAAATGAACGCATTCGATTTGTTTAAGATAAAAAACAACTTACCGAAAAATTGTTGAATAGTTATTTGTTTAAACAATTTATTAATAACTTTTGGGCGGTATTATTATTAATAATTATTGTTTGTTGCATGCCAAATGTAGCTGAATTTGTTCAGATTTTTCTGAATTTGTTCAGATTTTTATTGAATAACAAAGTACGGAAATTTTAATGAGATATAATTTTTGGCTGGGATGTTATAAACAATACTTCATCTATACACGGCATTTTCATCGAAAAACCTCATCTACATGGTTTTTTCATTGAAAAACCCGTGTAGAAGAAGTAAAAGACTCCGTTGTTCAAGATGAAAAAATATCTCGTTGACAGGAAAAATTTTAGAAATTTTTTTTTTTCATTTAAAAAAAATTTCGTTGAATCCAGAATGATTGTATGCAACTTTTGGACTAAAAAACATCATCTACACGACTTTTTCGTCGAAAAACCCGTGTATATGCGGTAAGAGAGCCGATTGTTTAAGATTTAAAAAAAACATGTTTACAGGAAAAATTAGAAAAAAAAAAATTTTGAAAAAAAATCTGAAAAAATTTCATTTAATCCAGAATGGTTGTATGCAACTTCTTACCCTTCTAGTGATTTCTCAAAAACTCAATAATTTTAGAGTTACGTAACATTTTATAAATATGTTCGTTTTTTGCGAAAAATTGAATATTTATGCGAAAAAAAATCGTACGAAACTTTTTAAAAAACAAAATTGAAGCTAACATTCCCCGCCACAAATTTTTCATACGAAAAGCAGTCGAAAAAAAAATTTATGGGTCGTGCGCCAAAGTTACAATGCCAAAAAAAAAGCCAAAAAACGGTTCAAAAAAAATCGCAAAAATTTTTTGGAAAAAGCGAAATGAAGCTGAATATGTCCCCTCAGAAACGTCGCTCGGCGAATCAATATATATCTTCATTTTTAAAAGAGCAATGAAACTTTTTGTGCGGCATGGAATCGGGGCGAATGTTTCCAAACTTTTGGCCGACACTGTACATGTAGAAAAAAATACCCATGTACGCGTTTAAATGTGCTATATCGAAATTGCATCGAGAGCGCGTCAGTCCACTCAACATCACGCCCCGTATTTCCTCTCCGCGCGCTCAAAATACCGATTGCCCGTGCAAACATACACGTTGTGTCCTCTTGACAGTGGTTTCCTGTTTGCGAATTAGGTGCAATCAAATGCGAAATCCCACCTGCAAATATAGACCGCCCGTTGGCCCTCTTGATGGAACACATATGCCACACGCACGCACACACACACACACACACACACACACACACACACACACACACACATGCGCGCGCGACTGCGTTTAATTCCCCATCGCGTTTGATAATAGGAGAGAGAGAGAGAGAGAGAGAGAGAGAGAGAGAGAGAGAGAGAGAGAGAGAGAGCGAGAGAGAGAGAGAGAGCTTTTTCGATAACTCAATCGCGAGCACTTTTCTCATCTCTCTTTCATTTTTTCTCTATCGCAACATAGTACAATCGCTTTTGGGGCACCGTTAATTAACGGGGGGGGGGGGATCACTCATCGCCGAAATAGTCTCGTCGCGCCTCGTTCGAATATCGAATCAATCGCGGCCATTTTGTCATTCAACGAGAATTTCGATGCGTGTTACGCGCACGCGTGGTGAGCCTGCTCGACATTTGTGTCAAAAAAGAATCTCTGAAAAGGTAAAAAAAAAAATTAAGAGCCCAAGTATTTGGTCACTACAATTTGGTTGGACCGCTGTCCAATCATATTTGCACCCAGAGAAAAGATCTAGTCACAGGTACGATAATCGTTTGTTTGATTATTTTTTAGTTACTTTAAAGAACATTTTCTTTCCATCCAATTTTGGGCGATATTTACTTCCACTATATTTATTTATTTGAATTCCCTATCATCGAGAAACAGGCGTTGAAGATAAATTCTATTAGTTGTTACTGAATACCTATTCACCCGTAATCTCATCCGATCGTATCTGCAGATTTGTCAGTACCCCAAAAATCCGCCAGGTGGATACCTCTCGCGCAAGCGAACCTACCTCTCGACGCCTATATATCCTTTCCAAGCTCGTCTATGTTTGATATCCTTATTTTTCAGTATGAATATTTAATATATTGAATATTGCGGTAAAACGCAAGATGGTCAAATCCCCGAAAAGGATTCCCATAAAAAAGGGTCTTTTTTCTTTTCCCTTCTGTTAAAGAAAAGACGAAGCTCTACGAAATTGTAGACTTCATATGTGTAGCTATACATTCAGAGATTGATATTTTTAAAAATACAGTCATGTCCAATTGAAGTGGGATTTTTTTAAGAGCCCGTATTTTTTGAACAAAAAATCGGATTTAAAAAAATCTTGGCACATGGTAGATCGGAAATTTTGTCAGCTTTCGATTGCGACCACGTTCGTCGCGATCGGTTGAAAATTATGGGCGTGGGAGTCAAAAAGGTGGGGGAGTGCAAAATCGGGCCTCCCGCGAATGTCAGGATTTTATGGTTGCGGGTGCCCCAGGGGCTCTGTGCGGTACCAAATGAAAGGGTATCACTCAGCGATTAAAAAAACTCGCATTAAAATCAAATCCCCCAACCCCCGGGGGAGGGGTGGTCCCTGAAGGGTGAAACGGTATTTAGGCCACAATGGGAAAACGGTTCGTCCGATCGGGTTGATTTTTTTTCGAGGATCATTTTTTTTGTGTCCCCTGTGCCCTCGTGAAAAAAAAACTCAGAAAATTCGCCCCCAAAGTGAAAATTCGCGTGTCTCGCCGAGACGCATTTTCATTCGCGGGCATTTTTCGCATCGAAAAACTTGACAAACAATGTTTTCAATTACGCGATATCAAAAAGGACATTCCAACGAAGAAGGACATTATTTTTTCATATTTTTTCGATGCTTGGTTCATCTCAACGAGGCATTTGAAAAAAGGGATGCGAATCAGGATTTTTTGCATGGTCGTGGGTTTACCGTGGTGCTCATCCAAAATAAGTAGTTACGATCGTTGTCGATCAGCCGTATTCTCCCCACCAGTAAACCACGAGCCAATCGAAACATTTCATGGGACTTTGAAAATTTTCGATATCTCCGGCAAAGTGAGAAAGAGCGGGGGAAAAACGCACATCGACGCCCCGCCAATCAGAAACCAGCATGAGTTTCGTGTTCTCTCACAGCCAATCAGAAGACATCGAGGGGACTTAGAATTTTTTCGCGAAAAAATTTTTCTTCGTCGCGTCAATCGAGCGACTTTGGGTACATTTAACGAAATTTTTGGATTCGTTAAATAAAAAATGTCATGCCAACTTAGCGATTGTTAATTGCATTATTCTCTTCTTTTTCTTGATATTACGCGCAAAGTAAAAAACAATTCAATGCAATGAATAACAATATGTTTTTAAAACGTAAAATTGCATCGTTAAAAAACAAAAATAAAATTTTCCCTTATTATTTTTCGGGTGAATTGCACGATGACACGATTGCAGACAATTTTATTGCAGAAAAGAATGTTGATACGTTGAAAAAAATTGGTAGCTCTGAAAAGGGCCGATCATTTTTTCTCCGTTGTTTTCCATTCAGTTGATTTTCAAAAATTTCAATAACTCGGTGATCGAATTTTTTAAGGAAAATTTTCGATACCTCGCGCGAAGTGATAGTTAACCTCGTGGCTGTGATAATTAAACCACGGGTTAAATTTTTACAGTACCGTGCTCGTTTTTTTCCCTTCGATCATCGAGTAGAGTTTTTGTAATAAAAATTCTAAAATTCATAGTTTTTCTACGTTAAAAACGATTTTCGGCCCTGAAAAGAGCCATTGATTTTCGTGAAATTCCATCGTATCGAATCGTCATTCCTTCCCTCGCTATCGATGCTCCAAATTTGTCGAAAAAAAAACATCAAATTGTTCAATTTCGGAAGCTGCAGTGATCAAATTTTGCCTCGATCATTTGAAATGCCATCTCGTTTGCCAAAGTCGTGTTGAAAAAACCTGAAAGCATCAATTGCGTGATCCTAAAATCGTCCATTTTTGTCCGCGCACGATTGTTTTACGTTGAAAAGTATCACTGGCTCTGAAAAGGGCCGATTTTTATTTTGTCATTTCATTTCTATGCTTCGAGACGAAATGTATCGCTGATCCGCCGGGTCGAATAGGGTGGGGGGAGGAGAGAGATGCGAACACGTTACTCTGCGCGAGGCGACTGAGAGGAGATCCGCGAGTGCTGCGGCTTTATATAGCCTAAAGCCAAGCGGTGTTGAATTCCGATTGGCCTGGAACCTCGGAGTGGGGATGGCTGTACGTACGAAGCTTCTGATTGATCGGATTACAGGCACGTCTTTCCCACAGCCAATCGGAAGACATCAAGGGGACTTTGAATGTTTTCGTGTAATTGCGTCTCGGGCCAAACAAGCCAGAGTGGGGAGAATGAGAATCGTACCCACCCGCGCGCCAATCAGAATGCAGTATGAGTTTTGTCGATTCTCACGGCCAATCAGGAGACATCAAAGGGACTTACAATCTTTTCGCGACGTATCGAAAATTGTCATGAAAAAATTCTATCACCGAGTTATCTAAATTTTTGCAAATCAACTCAATGAAAACAACAAAGGAACAATTAAGAGCCCTTTTCAGAGCTACCCATTTTTTTCGACGTATGAACATTCTTGACTGCAATAACATCCAAAATTATGCCATCATGCCATTTTACCTGAAAAATAATCGGGGAAAATTAAATTTTTCTATTTTCATCATGCAATTCTACGTTTTAGAAACAAATGGTGATTTATTGCATAGAATTTTTTTCTTTTCGGTATTATGTGTAAAGTGAACAAGAATTCTTTGCAATGATTCGATTTTATGATTTTTTTGTCAGCGCTATTTCTATCAATATTTATTTTATTATAGCAAGAGCAATCTTACGTTGGAAAATAGTGGTGGCCCTGAAAAGGGCCGTTGATATTTTGCCAATGCTCTCTTCAAACTCAATTCTCAATATTTCAGAGACCCGCCGCGTCCGTGTCGCAAGCCTCGACACCTTCGACTCATGCTGCGCACTGTTGCCGCAATCGTCGTCTGAGGAATCAAGTCCCATTCCTCTCTTGTCACCCTCTCCAGCTCATTCAGGGTGCGAGGTCGACGTTTTCTCACTCTCTCTTTTAATATGGCCCAAACGTTTTCGATTGGATTAAGGTCCGGACTAAAAGCCGGCCAATCCATCCGTTCAATGCCGTTTGCCTGGAGAAATCTCGCAACGATTCTCGCGCGGTGAGGCGGAGCGTTGTCGTCGACCAAAAGAAAATCATTGCCGAAATTATTTGCAAACGGGGCCACTATTGGGCGGAGAATCTTACTGATGTAAGACTTCGCCGTCACGGTACAATCGCGGAATACCACGAGCTTGGTCCGTGAAGACGAAGAAATACCACCCCAAATGGTTATAGATCCTCCGCCAAATGCAACGCTCCGTCGTACCATGTTCTTTTCCGCAAGTTGCGTTCCATTTGTTCTCCACACTCGCATCTTGCCCGTGGTGCTATGGAGCAAGATTTTCGATTCGTCTGTAAACAGACATCTTGCCCATTGCTCCTCGGTCCAATTGCGGTGCTGTCGCGCAAATCTTCGCCTCGCAGCTCGATGACGTCTCATGAGGAGAGGTTTCGTCACGGGGCGACGAGATCGCAGGCCTTGTTCCCGAAGACGACGCGCAATAGTTTGACGTGACACGGGCCGGTTGACGAGCGCTTGCAATGCCGTACAAGTTGTACTCGGATTCCGACGGGCCTCTTGAACTATTGCTCGATCTTCGCGACGAGTCGTAACTCGCTCGCGACCTCCGCTATGACGATAACTTGTCTGGCCGGTTTCGCGATTTCTCAAAACCAAACGGTTTATCGAAGATCGCGACGCCCCTAAGTGCTCAGCTACTCCCCGTGTAGAAATGTGATAGGGCAACCATTAGTTGATTCTTGCCCCTGATCCGCCCTGCCTGATCCGATTTTCCTGGCAGGGCCCTGACATGGAACTTAACGACCTGGTCCCTAGTTATTACATTGAAATAATCACTTATTACCAGTGCCCTGCATGATCAGAATATGAACAGTTTCCGACGACGTTATTTTTACACTTTTAAGCAAAACATATTTTTATTTTATTACCCTGGCAGGGCTCTGATGTGAAAACTAATTGGATTGCCCTGAGTATTTATTAAAATAAAATTATTTGTATATCGGCTTTCAGTAGTATAATAATAATAATAATAATAATAATAATAATAATAATAATAATAAATAACAATAATAGTAATAACAATAATAATAAATTAACAACCATTGTCTCGTTTATTATTATTATTATTATTTAATTATTATTTACATTATCACCTTTATTCCGCGAGAATAACAAGCAATTGTGCGCCTGTCACAAGTTCGTTACGTAGGCAGAGGATTATTATTATTATCACGACGAACCGCATCGCGTTCGTTCCGAGACTTGGCGCGAGATGTCGCAGGACAGCAACCGTTGAACTCGCATACGGATAATGTGTTCAGTATGCTTATATAGACGGGTGCGAGCACGGATGTTAGCAGAAGTCGGTGTCGGAAGAATCCATACAAGGAGTTCCTGCCGTCTTATGTAATTGTACTTATTTATTTAATTCTCGTAGAGAATTTCCGTTCACTCGGAATCTAATATTCTCTTCGAGGATTGCCAAAAGAAAAGTGTACCCTAAGAAAGGGTTGCCTCGAAATAAATAATAAGATGCATACATTGAAAAAGGAGTACCTCGTAAAAACGAATTGTTTAAAAAGCGCTTCGGTGTATGATCGCGACCGTGATCAGGGCCTTTAAGGGCATGATTCTAAAAATCTTAGGGGCCTGATCAGGATCTGCTAGGGCCGGATCATATCGTCATAGGGGCCTGATCATGATCGCCGGATCCGAAAATGGCCAGCCAGGTGTTACATGGCTAAACAGGGCCTGTTAGGATGAGCGGATCATTTCCCTACATTAGTTAGGGAGGGCAAGTCAGGGGCAGAAGTTTTTCCCTACCAAAATTTCTACACGGGTCGCTGTTGGGTCCAGCCCTGGCCGATTAGCGTCATTGCACTTGCTATTTGTGCTTCGGTCAGACGAGCCATGATCACTTTGGATTTATCGTTTTCGTTTTATATTTGAGAGCTTCGCAAAAAAGATAATTAATAAAGCGAAAGGGGAAATGCCGCGCCTTATAAAGGCTGCAGATGCGCAAAAAAACTATAACGATACGCGATTGGTTCATTTTTTTACGCATTTGAGAAAACAATAAGCAAAAAATCTATAAAGATACGCGATTGGCGCATTGTTTTTGCGCATTTGAGAAAACGAATTTTTTACTGTGGTAAAAATGAGCCAATCACGAATCAAATTGCCAATGATTGGCGCATTGAATGGCGCTGAATGACGTTGATTGGCACGTGAAGTATTGCAAAGAATTCTTCTTCATTTTAGGCGTAACATCGAAAAGGATAAAATGATTCGATTGAGAATAGCAAAGTTGGCATCAATTTTCTCTGTTTATGAAATTAAAAGTTTCCCAAAATACGCCAAAGTCGCGCTATCGATACGAGAAAGCAAATATTTTTCGCGAAAAGATTGCATTCTGATTGGCGCGCGGGTGGGTACGATTCTCATTCTCCCCACTCTGGCTTGTTTGGCCCGAGACGCAATTACACGAAAACATTCAAAGTCCCCTTGATGTCTTCCGATTGGCTGTGGGAAAGACGTGCCTGTAATCCGATCAATCAGAAGCTTCGTACGTACAGCCATCCCCACTCCGAGGTTCCAGGCCAATCGGAATTCAACACCGCTTGGCTTTAGGCTATATAAAGCCGCAGCACTCGCGGATCTCCTCTCAGTCGCCTCGCGCAGAGTAACGTGTTCGCATCTCTCTCCTCCCCCCACCCTATTCGACCCGGCGGATCAGCGATACATTTCGTCTCGAAGCATAGAAATGAAATGACAAAATAAAAATCGGCCCTTTTCAGAGCCAGTGATACTTTTCAACGTAAAACAATCGTGCGCGGACAAAAATGGACGATTTTAGGATCACGCAATTGATGCTTTCAGGTTTTTTCAACACGACTTTGGCAAACGAGATGGCATTTCAAATGATCGAGGCAAAATTTGATCACTGCAGCTTCCGAAATTGAACAATTTGATGTTTTTTTTTCGACAAATTTGGAGCATCGATAGCGAGGGAAGGAATGACGATTCGATACGATGGAATTTCACGAAAATCAATGGCTCTTTTCAGGGCCGAAAATCGTTTTTAACGTAGAAAAACTATGAATTTTAGAATTTTTATTACAAAAACTCTACTCGATGATCGAAGGGAAAAAAACGAGCACGGTACTGTAAAAATTTAACCCGTGGTTTAATTATCACAGCCACGAGGTTAACTATCACTTCGCGCGAGGTATCGAAAATTTTCCTTAAAAAATTCGATCACCGAGTTATTGAAATTTTTGAAAATCAACTGAATGGAAAACAACGGAGAAAAAATGATCGGCCCTTTTCAGAGCTACCAATTTTTTTCAACGTATCAACATTCTTTTCTGCAATAAAATTGTCTGCAATCGTGTCATCGTGCAATTCACCCGAAAAATAATAAGGGAAAATTTTATTTTTGTTTTTTAACGATGCAATTTTACGTTTTAAAAACATATTGTTATTCATTGCATTGAATTGTTTTTTACTTTGCGCGTAATATCAAGAAAAAGAAGAGAATAATGCAATTAACAATCGCTAAGTTGGCATGACATTTTTTATTTAACGAATCCAAAAATTTCGTTAAATGTACCCAAAGTCGCTCGATTGACGCGACGAAGAAAAATTTTTTCGCGAAAAAATTCTAAGTCCCCTCGATGTCTTCTGATTGGCTGTGAGAGAACACGAAACTCATGCTGGTTTCTGATTGGCGGGGCGTCGATGTGCGTTTTTCCCCCGCTCTTTCTCACTTTGCCGGAGATATCGAAAATTTTCAAAGTCCCATGAAATGTTTCGATTGGCTCGTGGTTTACTGGTGGGGAGAATACGGCTGATCGACAACGATCGTAACTACTTATTTTGGATGAGCACCACGGTAAACCCACGACCATGCAAAAAATCCTGATTCGCATCCCTTTTTTCAAATGCCTCGTTGAGATGAACCAAGCATCGAAAAAATATGAAAAAATAATGTCCTTCTTCGTTGGAATGTCCTTTTTGATATCGCGTAATTGAAAACATTGTTTGTCAAGTTTTTCGATGCGAAAAATGCCCGCGAATGAAAATGCGTCTCGGCGAGACACGCGAATTTTCACTTTGGGGGCGAATTTTCTGAGTTTTTTTTTCACGAGGGCACAGGGGACACAAAAAAAATGATCCTCGAAAAAAAATCAACCCGATCGGACGAACCGTTTTCCCATTGTGGCCTAAATACCGTTTCACCCTTCAGGGACCACCCCTCCCCCGGGGGTTGGGGGATTTGATTTTAATGCGAGTTTTTTTAATCGCTGAGTGATACCCTTTCATTTGGTACCGCACAGAGCCCCTGGGGCACCCGCAACCATAAAATCCTGACATTCGCGGGAGGCCCGATTTTGCACTCCCCCACCTTTTTGACTCCCACGCCCATAATTTTCAACCGATCGCGACGAACGTGGTCGCAATCGAAAGCTGACAAAATTTCCGATCTACCATGTGCCAAGATTTTTTTAAATCCGATTTTTTGTTCAAAAAATACGGGCTCTTAAAAAAATCCCACTTCAATTGGACATGACTGTATATATTGTGTAAATATTTTTAAAAAAATTATTTCATTTAAATACATATTTGTTCAGTTTGAAATAATATTTATTAATATTAAATAAAAATTTATTAGATCACAATATATTTTCCTAGGTCATTCAAAAAGAAAATTCCGTTGACATGGATAGAGTTGTATTAGACCGGCCTACGACTAAAAATTTATTTGACTTGACTAGGATTCAGTTAAATGTACTAGATCTTTTTTCTGGGTGTGGTTTTACGGACAGAGACGAAAATATTTATTTCATCGTTCGGACGATACGTTTGATAAATTCGAGGATGTTGATTCTTCTTTAATTCGCTCATCGATTGATCGATCATCGATTAGCCCCGAAATTCTGATGAAAAAAAAAAACGCTGACGGAGAAGAGTCTCAATTTCAGCGTTTGACGTTCAATTTGCGGATTACGATACAATGGATTTGTATTTCGTGGGTTTCGACGAAATTCATGCTTCATTAATTTCATACCTCTGTTCACATCGGGGAACATGATCCTGTTTTACATCTGTCCTATCCGACCGATGGATTTTCCACTTACGAACGCATTTAGGGCGAGATCCGGGGGAGGGTCGAAAAATCAGAGCAAATCGAGTATCGACGAGACTCTAATTGTTCGTAAAATATGTAAGCGCTTTTGCCAATCACGATGAGAGGTTAACCCGTTGACCTTTATAGGTCCTCGAATGACCTCCCGAAAGACTCGTATCCACGGCAGAGGTCAAAAAAGCAATTGAATTAAGAACGATCAAACCGAAGAACGCCAAAAGTCAAAAATGAAGATTTTTCAATTCAAAGGGGACATATTCAGCTTCATTTCGCTTTTTCCAAAAAAAATTTGCGATTTTTTTTCAACTCGGTGCGTCCTTTGAAACATGGTCGTTTTTTGGTGTTAAAATTTTGGCGCATGACACATGAAATTTTTTTAAAACTGTTTTTCGCATGAAAAACTTGCGGCGAGGAGGATTAGTTTCAATTTCGTTTTTTAAAAAGTTTCATAAGTTTTTTCGCAAAAATATTCACTTTTCGAAAAAAAAACGACCATATTTACAAAATGTAGCCCAACTCTAAAAGTACTGAGTTTTTGTGAAATCACTAAGAGGGTAAAAAGTTGCATACAATCATTTTGAATTCAATGAAATTTTTGCAGAATTTTTTTTCAACGTTTTTTTTTTTTATTTCTCCTACCAACCAGATATTTTTTTATCTTAAGGATTTTTTATCTTCGTGATACAATAAAAATCTGCAAAAATTCAGCAACATTTGGAATGCCATAAACGACAATTGTCAATAATAATACTGCCCAAAAGTTATTGACAAATTGTTTAAACAAATAATTATTCAACAATTTTGCGGTAAATTATTTTTTTTCTTAAACAAATCGAGTGCGTTTATTTCTTTGAATGCATATGAGTTTTTTCAGAATTTTCTCTCTATTTTGAAATATTATAAAAATATTCGGAAATACAAACAAAAAATAGCTAATTTTGTATATGTTTTTACATACAGATTTATCGTCAGTTTTGAAAAGTTTCAAAGACACTGGGTCAAAAAATATATAAATACATAAAAATTTCAAAACGGAAATTTCAAAATAGAGAGAAAATTCTGAAAAAATTCATATGGGTTCAGAAAAATTAACGCATTCGATTTGTTTAAGAAAAAAAATAACTTTTGCATAAATTGTCGAATAATTATTTGTTTGAACAATTTATTAATAATTTTTGGGCAATATTATTATTGATAATTTTCGTTGACGGGAAAAATTAAAAAAAAAAATTGTTTTTTTAATTCTGAAAAAATTTCATTGAATCCAGAAAGATTGTATGCAACTTTTTACCCTCTTAGTGATTTCACGAAAATTCAGTAGTTTCAGAGTTACGCTTCATTTTATATGTATTCCCATTTTTTGCAAAAAATTGAATATCTTTGCGAAAAAAAATCGTACGAAACATTTTAAAAAACAAAATTGAAGCTTATACTTCCCCCCACAAGTTTTCCATGCAAAAAACAGTTTTGAAAAAATGTCATGGGTCGCGCGCCAAAATTTCGACGCCAATAAAAAAAAATAAAAAACGACCATGTTTCAAAAAACATACCGGGTTCAAAAAAAAACGAAAAAAAATTTTGGTGCAACGGAAATGAAGCTGAATATGTCCCCTTTGAAACGCCGCTTGCCGAATCAAAATGTCTTCATTTTTAAAAGAGCAGTGAAACTTTTTGTGCGGCGCTGAATTGGGCCGAGTGTTTCCAAGCTTTTGAGCTTTAGTGTACCAAGATTGAATGACAGAAATGTACGGTATGAAGGGAATGAAAAATAAGAGAATCGATTGCGTATATGCTGCGCGTGCGTTTGTGAGGTTAAACCGAGAATGCCGATTTGTCAACAAGAACACCGTGAATTGAGTGACAGCTTGTTGGACGAGTCATGGTCGAGAATGAAGAGGAGGAGAATGATGACGAGCGAGAGAGGGAGAAAAAAAAATGCACGAGTCGGTTCTGGCACATGAGGCAATTGGTATACCGTAATAATGGGATAACCATCAAATTATCCCAATGGCACCCAAAAAGTAAATCGATTCTACTCACGCGTTCTCATTCCTCTGTCAAACTTGTCAGACCTACCGAACAAATTGCCTACTGCACCAAACCTATATGTATGGGGCATTCCACGTCAAATCACGCGGCCATCGGCCTGGCCCCCTCGGATTTTGATGTCCAATGAATGGTGGGTTTCGTTTGCCCCAAAATATGACCTCAAATTTTTAGAAATTTTTTTTTCATGTTTTAGGGGTAGCTAAAAAATCATTAAATTGAGGGAAAACATAAAGAGGGGCCTTATGAAAAATTAATGAAATTTGTTTCACAGAAACTAGGGCCCAAAACAGATATTTTCGTCATAGTTCGATAATGGGCCAAAAATAATTACTTTTTTTTAAATTTATTATTTGTGTTTGAATCATCGGTTTTATTTCAGGTCTAATTAATTTTCGAAAAATGTCGTTTCACTCTTAAACCAAGAACAAAAAATCAAGTTTCACTAGAAAAATATCTATGTTGTTGTTATTCTCACTGCAAGAAACAATCAAAATAAGAAATGATAAAAAAAAATTAATTAAAATACAAAAAAAAATAGTAATTATTTTTGGCCCATTATCGAACTATGACGAAAATATCTATTTTAGGCCCTAATTTCTGTGAACGAAATTTTATTAATGTAAAAAGGCCCCTCTTTATGTTTTCCCTCAATTCAATGATTTTTTAGCTACCCCTAAAAAATGAAATAAAAATTTCTAAAAATTTGAGATCATATTTTGGGCCAAACGAAACTCACAATTTATTGGACACCAAAATCCGAGGGGGTCAGGCCGATGACCGCGTGATTTGACGTGGAAGGGCCCATATGTAGATATGATACGTGGAAAACACGATGTTTTACGTATTCATACGTTCTGATATTTATGACTGTGAATATTATAAAATGAGCTTACAATTTGCTTTAACTTTCGAATAAGGCAAAAATTTGATACCAGCTCTGGGACTTTGAAGCTTATGACTCAAGGTTCGATCCAACGATTCGAGCGAAAAAACGAGTAACGATAAAAGTGTTATTTGCACAAAAATGATGCCTCCAACAATTTTCGTTATAAAAGAGCAAACATTTTTGCGTTTTTAAAAGGGCAAACATTTTTGTCTATCGTACGAGCTATTTCGTATCGATTCAACGAATCGATATCGAAAACGAATCCTTAATTTTCTCCCCCTTTCATTTTTTTCGGCGATTTTTAAACTGCTCTCATTTCGTCAAAAATCATCGAATGAACCAAATTCTTCGGGTACAAAAAAAAATTTGGAATCGGTAAAACTAAAGCAAAGTTATGAGCAATTGAAATTTTATTTTGAGGTTTTTTTTTAAATGGGACCAAAATCGAGCTAAAAGGGTTTTTGATGGAAATTCAAAATTTTGATTTTTTGGGAAAACTGTTGATGCGTGTTCAGGGTGGAAAAATACGCCGATATAAGGTTTGAAAAAAATAGATTAATTTTTTTTTACATTTCGACCAAAATTTAACCGGTTCACTAAAATGACTGTTATTTTTTTTCTAAATGAGATATCAACTTTATCTTGGGCTTATTCTCTTTGTAATCGTTGAAGCTTCAAAACCCCGCTTGGTTCATCCGATCCCGATCATTCTTTAATTTTTTACAAATTTTTTAACTTGGACTATCGATTTTTACAAATTTTTTAATTGTTCACATTTTTTTCGGCGATTTTTAAACTCTTCCCATTTCCACAAAAATCAAGTTATCAGTATGATATATATTCCAAAATCGTTTTTCCTCGAAAAGTTGTATATAATAAATTTCTTACAATTTTTATCTCCAAACGATTGCAAAATCTTAAAATTAATTACTAACTTTTGCCATGAAAATGACACGTCAATAATCCTACGTCGAATTACACTTTTGGAAAAAAAAAATTATCGAACCGGGGTTCGAAATCTCGAATAAAAAAATTTTAATCCCAACTGTCGCTCGTCGAGTAATTTCATGGTAAATAATGTTACGATAATCCTCGGTTACGCACGAATTATTTTCCAATATTGGCAATTTTATATCCATAATTCATACCGATGAGAAATCGAATCATTATCGGCTTGATACAAAACCAATTAACGGTTGTTCCAAAATAATTAATTAAAATATAAATAAAATAGTTGCACGAGAGTTTCTTGTCATTCCTCTTTCTCTCTCTTTCTCTCACTCGGGGAAAGCTTTTTTCGATAGAAAAAAAAATGAAGATTTTATTTTTACAACGATCTGCTAACCATGCCCCAAAATATCAAAAAGCACCAGCAAAAAAATTTGTGGTCCTTTGATAATGTTTCTTTGTAAGTTTGCTTCTGTATTTTAACTCCGCAGACACAAAATAATAGCTTTTCAATCATAAAGTTTACATCGTTGTAATGCAACGGCAACAATTTATTAATTAATGAAATTAATTCTTTATAAGAATTTTTGAAGTGAAAAATCGTCGAAATGCATTTCAAGGTCTTCGTTGAAGTCTTGAAATTATAAATGCACGAGCTAAACGTAAATCTTGCTAAAAATGAATCGAAAAAACTTATTTTCGTTGCATTGCAAAACTTCAACATCGTTTTTAACCTTCCTCGGTCAAACGGGGTCAAAAAGACCCCACGACTAATTTTCTTTTTTCATCATGTTGAAGTTTGCATCGTTGCAATGCAATGAAAATAGATTTTTTAAATTCATTTTTAGTGAGATTTGAGTTTTGCTTGTGCATTTAAAATTCAAAATCCTTAATATAGGTACAAAAATAAATTTTAATGATTTTCAATACAAAAATTTCTCAGGAAACATGGGATTTTATTGATAAATTGACAATGGCCGTTACATTACAACGACGCAAACTTCCATCTTTTTTCTTCTTTATGAATTTTTTTGAACATATAGTCATTTAATTTTTTATATGAGGCATTCCACGTCAAGTCAGCCACCCCATTTTTTGAAATCGCAAAGAATCGGATACAAATTTTTAGAAAGTAGTTCCAACTATCAAGAAAATTTGTTATTTTTTTTCAGATTTTTAAATTACATTTTTTAACCGGAAAAAAATACAAAAAATTTGTTTGTCCCATTTTGTAACTCGAAAATTATTCATCGTACGAAAAAAAAATGTAGAACATAAAATTTAGGATTTTCAACGTGCTTTTCACTGAAATTTTTTACAAACTCCTCCGAAAGCTCTATATGCTATTTTCGGAGCAAATAATCTTTTGATATTTTTTCCTCAGAATTGACATCTTCGATTCGTTTGTAGTTTCAACAGTTTTTTACTTGATACATTTACAGATTATTAAAAAATTGGCGTAGTGGAGAATCCATTATTTCAAATGCATTTTTATTGATACAATTCATCATTATAGAGTGATTTAACGAAAGAGTGTAGATATTGATATTTTATCATTATTAATCGTAGACAGGAAAAAATAATAAAATAATCTTGTTTTGATACTGCGAAGAAGATTCCAGGAACAAAGCAGTATCATTGCTTCATTCCCAAAAATCATGCCCAAATCGAAAAAAAAAAAGTACTCATTGGCCATAGAAAGGTCGGTGTATCCAAAGAGGGTAAATTAATTTTTTTTTGCAATCGAGGGACGTGAGTAGCCTTTTCCTTTAATTTGAATAGACTTTATCGGTGTACATGGGTCCATTGATAAAGTTTATTAAAATGTACAAATAGATATTTAAAAAAATAAAAATGAAAAAAGTTAAACAAAAATGCAGGCTTTACAGATATATCTGTGGATAGTCTCAACCCTGTTAGTGCACAGAGAAATTTGTGTATTCGTTTGGGATGAAAAACGCATGGGAAGGAATGGATTCTCCACTGAGCCAATTTTTTTATAGTCTGTAAATATATCAAGTAAAAAACTGTCAAAATTACAGACAAATCGAAGATGTCAATTCTGAGAAAAAAAATATCAAAACATTATTTGCTCCGAAAATGGCATATAGAGCTTTCGGAGGAGATCGTAAATAATTTCAGTGAAAAGTACGTTGAAAATCCTAAATTTCATGTTATACTTTTTTTTTCGTACGATGAATAATTTTCGAGTTACGAAAAGGAACAAGAATTTTTTTTGCATTTTTTTCCGGCTAAAATGTGTAATATAAAAATCTGAAAAAATTCACGAATTTTCTTGACAGTTAGAACTACTTTATAAAAATTTGTATGCGATTTTTGGTGATTTCGAAAAATGGGGTGGCCGACTTGGCGTGGAATGCCTCATATACCAATTTTTAATACATCAACTAGAGTGTTTGACGGATGTTCTGTAATTTTTTTTAAATTTTTCCGACCGATAGTTTGATCACGATACTTGTTCAAAAATTTCCTCTATTTTATTCATGTAAACTAATCACGTTTTTCTCAAAACTTTTTTTTTAAGTCGGTAGTCAAAATTTCTCCAAAACCTTTAGACCGATTTCGCCTAAGCTTTGCACACTTCTTTTACATACTAAATATTTCAATTACAACTTATTTTTTAATTAAACAAAAAGGGCAATTTTGGCAAAAATCAGAGTTTTTTTATTGCACCTTTACCAAAAACTCAAAAATGAATGTGTTGTTAATTCCTCCATGAGTTATCCTAACTACCGCATGGAAACTTTTTTTTGAGGTGAATCGGTTCTCATCACTGGTTTGATTTTTAATATTTAAAAAAATATTAATGAGTAAGGTACTCTGAAAAAAAAATCACAAAAATATGCTTTTTTTGTATCTCAGACCCTTTCCCCCCCTTAAGTGGTTGATCTATCTCTCTCTCTTGGAACGCGACACATCAAGAACCCGCGAGTGATTATCACGCGATGAAGATAAGACGCTTGCGAGCCTCGCAGTGCCGCACGAGTTCGTTGTACCCGCCTGCATTTTCCTCCCTGCGTTTCGAAATCCTCAGGTTTTCGCTGTTCTTGGTTATAATTAATTATCCTGCCACCTTTGGCGAACAGAGCCGCGCGACACTGCAAAACTCTCGTGACACTGCAAGGATACACTGTAAGATACGGGTCGCAGTGCCGAAGCGCGTGCAAAACTAACCAAACACTCAAGCAGCACAATATAGTTAGCTAGATGGTTAGCTAGAGGGGTAGGGATCTACGTTTCTATTTTCTCGAGACGGTTGCATTAGCACGATTTTATACAAGCTTTCACACCAGACACACACTAAACTCGTGGTTAACAGTTTGCTATATATTATCCTCGCAAACAGCCCGTTCCTGACAAGCGACTAATCGCACTGGCCTAACTAACCGGTCTGCCCAAAGGTACGATTACACGATTTAAAAAAATAAAGATCCGCACGATTTTGCATTTTCACTCTTTCTTTCGATTCTCGAAAGGAAAAGCACTCGCGATTTTTTTTTCATCCCCAAATGAAAATTTTCGAAATATAAAATTTTGAAAATATCAAAGATTCTCATCGTTTTAATTGTACAAAGTGAAATGAAAATTACTCAGGCATCACTGATGAAATTGAATTAAATTTAAATTAACGGGTGATTAAAGCGTATCAGAGAAATGGTCAAATAAATCGTTGAGATGTATTTTCGCAAAATTTGATCCCAGAATAAATTTCTCGATTTCCGTTGAATGATAAATTTCGAAAAATAACTTTTTTTGCGAATATCATTCCACGTGCGCATCTCGATGTTGCGGTCATGTTTTTTATCAACAAACTTTTCGTTCAATTTTTTTTTTTTTTTTCTTTACCTGGTGCCGGATCGTTGAGGGCATTTGCCCACGCCGCGAGGCAGAGGATCGGAATCGCGAGAACGATCATTGCGACGTTGATCGTTCACGACGCGCGAACGTCAACTAAGTGCCGCAAACGCTCTCGGAGTGAAACTTGCCCTCCGCCTTCGAGCTCTCCCGCCAACGCCGGTGCGCATGCGCTTCCGTTTTGCCCTCGGGATTTATGGGTAGAAAGTGTGGGAGGCAATGACGACGATTTCCGCGCTCAAACGAGGCTGCTATTAATTATTGGATTTTTTTTTCTAGACTCGGGATATTATACCGCTCACTGCAGAGAATGATCGGTCAATTCGTAATTTCATCTTTACCTTTTAATTCCGAGTTCTTGAACCGAAATTGACAAACCGATCATTTATATATAATAAAAACGACAGAGTAATCGGATTTTTTTTTTCATACTCGATATTTTGATCTTAGCATTTGGCAGATTTAAACGTCGTGACACAATTATTATGTGTATTTATAACACGTGAAATTATAAAAATGAAACTAATCGAAAAAAATAATAACGAATGTAAATGGGTCATTCCATGGACATCGACCAATAGTTGGAATTGACCCCTTTCAATTTCGATGAAATTTGGTGAGAAGTTTTCTGTTATCATAAAACGAAGTTCTACCCAAGGAAAAAAATTTTAAAAAAATGTATCGAGAGTTATGCAAAATTCAAAAATTCACTATTTTTTCAATTTTTCAAGTTGATTTTTGAAATATCTCGAAAACTATTATAGTTACGAAAAATGTTCTGCGTTCGTCTTAATGAATATACTTGGAGCTACGAAAAAAAATATATATATTTGGAGAAAAAAATTTGAAAAATGATAAATTTGAAGAATTTTTAGTTTTTAAAAATCTTGAAAATGCACGATCAACTTTTAATTTTTGGTTGCATTTTTTTAATATAATACCTTGTACTGATCTTAAAAGATCCTGAAATTGTCAGAATTGCGTTTTTATTTAAAAAATGTGAATTTTTGAATTTTGGTAAAAAAAAGATCTTTAAATAAAACGCAATTCTAAAGATTTCAGGTTCTTTTAAGATCAGTACAAGGTAATATATAAAAAAAAATTGAACCAAAAATTTAATGTCGATCGTGGATTTTCACGATTTTCAAAAAATCAAGATTCCTCAAATTCATAATTTTTCAAAAAAAATTTCGGAACATTTTTTTTTTTGTAGCCCCAAATATACTCTTTAAGACAAACCCAGACAGATTTTCGTAACTATTTTTCGAGATATTTAAAAAATAAACTTGAAAAATTGGTGAAATTTTGAATTTTGAATAACTTTCGAAAAAAAAAAATTTCAATTTTTTCCCTTTGGTAGGTTTTACGATAAAAGAAAAGTTCTGACCAAATTTCATCGGAATTTCAAGGGGTCGATTCCAACTATTGGCCGATTTGACATGGAATGACCCATATGGATAATTATTTTCCCAATTTCTCGAGTAATTCGAAGCTACGATTTTTCAAAGTGCAAAGCGAAGCGGGGCGTCACGGTCTCTTGCAACGAGGTCTTTCGGGACAATTAGTATCTATGGGGCGTGTTATCCTAAATCGGACAGTTTGAAAATCTTTTTTTTTTTAATTTTAATTTTAAGAACTTGTTAATAATTTTTTATTATTAATTTTAAGAACCTGTTAATAATAAAAAAAAGTCTCAAAATAATTTCTAAATATTGAAAAAAATACTATACAGTAACAAAAATGGGTATTCATAATAATTTATAAAAAAAAAATTAATTTTAAAAAATCGAAAAAAATAGTAGTTATGGGAATCCCACGATCGGAGTAGTCTTAAAAATTGTTGAATAGATAGATGTTTGAAGCAAAAAATTAAAAAAAAAATCAAAAATGACACTCACTTTTGAAGACGCGATTTAAAGTTTAAAACTCAAAAAACTCATTCAAAAATTCGTCGAATATTTTTGTTGTATTTTTTTCTGAAAAGGGCATAAAAAAACAAAAATTTTGAAAAAAAAACTTCTAATTTGGATCATTATCGAAGAAGTTATGATCAAAATACCAAAAAAGAGCAGTTTTTTGTTAATTCAATATCTTTTGAACGGGTAATCAAAAAAATCTCAAAATTGAATAGGAAGTCTTCTGATGGGTACTAAAAAATATAAAAAAATGGAGGAAATAAAAAAAAAGTTTTTCAAACTGTCCGATTTGGGATGGAACGCCCCCTATATATTTTTTCGCAACTCCCTATTGTTCGCCAACACTCTCCGGAAGAGGTCAAAATAATAACAGGCTTTGAAATAAATAGAAAACAGCCGAGAACTGTCGTGTCTTGTGCGAGTCATCCCTCTGAGAGATGACTGAGATGAGATAATTCGACAAGAAAAAAAAATACGACGAACGTGCGCGCACAATAATAATTTATTATTAACGATTCGTCGAATGCTTGCGAATGCGCGCGTTTGGCAAACAAGCTGAGCTTTTGAGCTTGTGTACGTTTTGCGTAAATGCATAAACAATCACAATCCCATTAATACATTTGCATTTATAGGGGTGAGAAAAAAAAAATATCAAAAATGTTTAAAACGCTTTCAAAGTGAAAACTGCCAACGATAAACGGAAATTAGTAATTAAATCAAAAATTTCTACTCACTCTTTTGTCTCGATGTTTTCTCAAGCGCTCGATAAAGAATCGGAGATCATTTTTTTTCGCACTCACTTCACTTTTCTTTTTATTATTTGATTAAAATTAAATTAAATTTATTAATTCAATTAAATTATTAATTTAATTAAAAATGCTAAATTATATATTAATTAAATTAAATTTATTATTCAATTAAATTTATAATACGAATGCAAAGAAAAATTTTGCACGACTCCATCCAAAAAAACGCGCGCGCCATCTTTTACGGCAATATTTTTTGATGGAAACAATCGAGGAGACACACAAGGCTTGAAAATGTGAATTTAAATAAATTTATCAACGAGCGACGAGATTTTATTTATTTTCATGTCAAACATTCTCCTTGAATTTGAGAGATCAAAATTTACGCACCTGAATCGTACATAACCATGGCAAGGAAAAATCGTACATAACCATGGCAAGGAACGAAGAAAAAAAGAATTTACCTTTTCGACGATTGACACCGGCACAAGTTCGTAGTCACGTGGTAGAGGGCAAAGCTGCGCAAAGCAGCTGGCGCATGGAGCGAGAGGGACAGAAAGAAAGATGGCGGATGAGAAAAACTTCCGCCAATTCGTACGCGTAGATGTATGTATACATTTTATATCCACGTACGACATTTTTTCTCCCGATGCTTTCGATATATTTTTATCACAATATTTGCCACGAGCCCCGACAAAACACTCTCATATATGTATGAATTTTACTGTTAACGGTGTCTCTCGTAAATTAGGCACGCATAATCGTCGAACGAGTGTTTTTCTTTTCCCTCGCCGAATCTCATCGACTGAACAAAACAACAATCGTCGTTAATCGTGAAATAATATTCGCGCACTGCATTACCGAAAGTTATTGTCGACATTTAGACCGTCGAAATAAAAAACGTACACTGAAATCGAGAGGGATTGAACATTGAAGGAGCAATTGATTTACCGGGACGCGATCGACGCATACTGCACGTCATTATCGAACGGGATCCAAGGACCGTACTGAGAGAGCAGCGGCTTGCGCGCAGCGCCGCTCGCGTCGAGTACGATACGACCAATGTAGCCGGAAAAGGGGGGAGGGGGGGAGAGAGCAGCGACGTTTCGCGGAGCACGCATACGCGTATAGTAAACAAAGATGTAAATACGAGCTATGTATACGGAGCATTCCAGCTATAACCAAGCGGCCATTACCTCGACATTTTTTTTCGTGATGCCGATTTTTTTTTCAGTTCCTTTTCGACAAAAAAAACACATATTTCTAAAAAAAAAATTATGTTTCATCCTCTTCCGTTTTAAACACCTTTCAAAGAACAATTTTTGTTTTTTCGACCCCGTAGTAAAAAACTCCATTCGTCGCCATTGAAAAATCCCCATTCATTCCCCATTGCCAAAATAACCAATGGAGATGAATGCCGAATTGCCTAAGGGGATTTTCGCCATTGAATTCCCCATTTGAAACGGAATGGGGATTATCTAATGGGGATTCAATGGAGACAATCCCCTTAGGCAATTCGGCATTCATCCCCATTGGTTATTTTGGCAATGGGGAATGAATGAGGATTTTTCAATGGCGATGAATGGAGTTTTTACTATACGAAAGAATCTCCATTGCTGTTCGCCACTCATTCCCCATTGCCCACAAAAAAAAAATTGGGAAAATTTTTTTTTCATCGGTTCTATACGTTTCGGTCATAATTACGTTGACTTGAAATTTCGCTATTTTCAGGTTTTTGAAAATGGGCCCAAAATTGAGCAAAACAGTTTTTTATCGAAATTAATGAAAATTTTGATTTTTTGAGAAAACTATTGATAGATTCGTGTTTAGGGGGAAAAAATAAATCGATATGAGGCCCGAAAAACAAAGATAATTTTTTTTTTTTTTTGCATTTTGGCCAAAATTCAATCGGTTCACTAAAATGGCTGCAATTTATTTTCTAGATAGAATTGCGGCTTGAGCATGAGCTCATTCTCTTCGTAATCGTTCACGCTTCAAAATCCCGTTTGGTTCATCCCATTACGACCGTTTTTCGATTTTTGGCAGATTTTTAAAGTTCAACAATAGATTTTTGTAAATTTTTTAAGGTATACCCCTTTCCATTTTTTTCGGCGATTTTCAAACTGCTCTCATTTCTACAAAAAATTAGTTATCGGGATGAACTTAACGGCATTCTCTAAGTTTGGTCACAAGCTTTGCGTACGAAAAACAAATTTTGAAATCGGTTGAACCAAAGTGAAGTTATGAGCACTTGAAATTTCGCTATTTTCAGGTTTTTTAAAATAGGCCCAAAATTGAGCAAAACAGTTTTTTATCGAAATTCATGAAAATTTTGATTTTTTGAAAAAACTATTGATAGATTCGTGTTTAGGGGGCAAAAATACATAGATATGAGGCGCGAAAAACAAAAATAATTTTTTTGCATTTTGGCCAAAATTCAATCGGTTCACTAAAATGGCTGCCATTTATTTTCTAGATAGAATTGCGGCTTGAGCATGAGCTCATTCTCTTCGTAATCGTTCACACTTCAAAATCCCGTTTGGTTCATCCCATTACGATCATTTTTTGATTTTTTGCAGATTTTTAAAGTTCAACAATAGATTTTTGTAAATTTTTTAAGGTATACCCCTTTCCATTTTTTTCGGCGATTTTCAAACTGCTCTCATTTCTACAAAAAATTAGTTATCGGGATGAACTTAACGGCATTCTCTAAGTTTGGTCACAAGCTTTGCGTACGAAAAACAAATTTTGAAATCGGTTGAACCAAAGTAAAGTTATGAGCACTTGAAATTTCGCTATTTTCAGGTTTTTTAAAATAGGCCCAAAATTGAGCAAAACAGTTTTTTATCGAAATTCATGAAAATTTTGATTTTTTGAAAAAACTATTGATAGATTCGTGTGTAGGGGGCAAAAATATATCGATATGAGGCCCGAAAAACAAAAATAATTTTTTTTTTTTTTTTTGCATTTTGGCCAAAATTCAATCGGTTCACTAAAATGGCTGCAATTTATTTTCTAGATAGAATTGCGGCTTGAGCATGAGCTCATTCTCTTCGTAATCGTTCACGCTTCAAAATCCCGTTTGGTTCATCCCATTACGACCGTTTTTCGATTTTTGGCAGATTTTTAAAGTTCAACAATAGATTTTTGTAAATTTTTTAAGGTATACCCCTTTCCATTTTTTTCGGCGATTTTCAAACTGCTCTCATTTCTACAAAAAATTAGTTATCGGGATGAACTTAACGGCATTCTCTAAGTTTGGTCACAAGCTTTGCGTACGAAAAACAAATTTTGAAATCGGTTGAACCAAAGTGAAGTTATGAGCACTTGAAATTTCGCTATTTTCAGGTTTTTTAAAATAGGCCCAAAATTGAGCAAAACAGTTTTTTATCGAAATTCATGAAAATTTTGATTTTTTGAAAAAACTATTGATAGATTCGTGTTTAGGGGGCAAAAATACATAGATATGAGGCCCGAAAAACAAAAATATTTTCTAGATAGAATTGCGGCTTGAGCAAGAGCTTATAAAATTTTTTTTTCATCGGTTCTATACTTTTCGGTCATAATTACGTCGATTCCTGAAAAAAAAAATTTCGATACGCCCTTATGGCTCCCGGATGCCATAAGGGCGTAAAAGAGGTGATACGCCCTTATGGCAGCTGTATTGCGATATATATTATTACATTTAATAGAAATTATTGAAGCTCAGAATTGAGAAAATAGATTGTAAGTGTATTCAGATGACGATTGATAATGAAAGTATATACGTTTCTCCTCTCACAAATCGGGTTGAGAAGGACTGATAAAATTATGTGTATATGTTAAAAATAAACGGTTTTAAAAATCATTTATCCCAAACGTACGCGTACTTGATGAGCAGTTTATAATACATTTTTTTTAAATTACTTTCGAATAATTTCCGAGCTTATGCTAATATTAATTGACCATCGATATAATCATCAGCATTTATTACAATTGAAGAAAATATTTGGTTCATACATGAGAATCAGCGACATCTACTCTTACTTGACTTTATTAATTCACCGCCGTTTGAGAAATATCGCATTCGGAAAAATTCTCATCGATCGATGGGTTCAATTGTTCAGCATTGAACCTCGAATATGGATTGAAACATCGTTAACGAATGCTGCTCATCATTCGATCAGTCATCAATGAAGTGACATTATTGATAAATGTTGATCATTGTATAATTCGTAGTTACTTATTATTCAATGGGTATCCTTGGTAAATGCTGATCATTTCATCGTTAGCCGCATTTGGGTTCTAATGAACATCTGTGGGAAATGCTGATCTTTCAGTTTATCCGCATTGACTTTCCAATGGACATCATTGGGTAAAGCGGATCACTTCGTTCATCAGCATTTACCATCTCATGGACACCATTGGGCAATGCTGATCGCTCGATACATCCGCATTGGCTTTCCAATGAGCATCATTGAGTAATGATGATCATTCGATTCGTCCGCATTGACTTTCCAATGAGCATCATTGAGTAATGATGATCGTTCGATTCATCCGCATTGGCTTTCCAATGAGCATCATTGAGTAATGATGATCATTCGATTCATCCGCATTTGATGTTCAATGGATACCCATTCACTGATCAATGGTCAGCCCTGTACGCCATTGACAAATGCGGAAATCTCAACGGGTCCCCATTCATTGTCCAATGGAGTCGTATGAGGACCATTGGTTGCCATTGGCGATTCAATGGAGTTTTTTACTACGGGTCCCAAACGTACGCGCACTTGATGAGCAGTATATAATATATATTTTTTAAATATATTATATTATATTTTATTTCAAACTATTATATTATATTTTAAACTGATTGACCATCGATATAATCATCAGCATTTATTACAATTGAAGAAAATATTTGGTTCATATATGAGAATCAGCGACATCTACTCTTACTTAATTTTATTAATTCACCGCCGTTTGAGAAATATCGCATTCGGAAAAATTCTCATCGATCGATGGGTTCAATTGTTCTGCATTGAACCTCGAATATGGATTGCAACATCGTTAACGAATGCTGCTCATCATTCGATCAGTCGTCAATGAAGTGACATTATTGATAAATGTTGATCATTGTATAATTCGTAGTTACTTATTATTCAATGGGTATCCTTGGTAAATGCTGATCATTTCATCGTTAGCCGCATTTGGGTTCCAATGAACATCTGTTGGAAATGCTGATCTTTCAGTTCATCCGCATTGACTTTCCAATGGACATCATTGGGTAAAGCGGATCATTTCGTTCATCAGCATTTACCTTCCCATGGACACCATTGGGCAATGCTGATCGCTCGATACATCCGCATTGGCTTTCCAATGAGCATCATTGAGTAATGATGATCATTCGATTCATCCGCATTGGCTTTCCAATGAGCATCATTGAGTAATGATGATCATTCGATTCATCCGCATTTGATGTTCAATGGATACCCATTCACTGATCAATGGTCAGCCCTGTACGCCATTGACAAATGCGGAAATCTCAATGGGTCCCCATTCATTGTCCAATGGAGTCGTATGAGGACCATTGGTTGCCATTGGTGATTCAATGGAGTTTTTTACTACGGGAATGAATTTTTCGTGCAATCCGAAGCATATTTGTCAATTGAGGTCGCTCATTCATCATTTTTTCCCCTTCTTCTTCGATACTCTCGCTGCACAGAGCGAGCATCGAACGTCGCAGGAAGAGGCTTGTATATACCGTAGAAATGGCATGTAATGTAGATCGACTCACGTAGCGTATGTTGTGTCGTACAGAGATTTCGTTTCAGTCTGGCGCCATTCAGCCTGATTGCATTATTGAGTGCGAACGAGCGAAAACTACTGAATTTTTTATTCTTCAACGCCGTTATAGACCGCGAGAGAGCGTGTTTCTCATACACATATCAATATATATATATATTAGGGTGGTTGAAATAAAATGACTAATTTTTTTTTCCACGACATAATGAAAAATGTATTGTTTGGCATCTCAAAAAAACCCTCTGCAAGGATTACCCCTTCATATTTAAATTAAGCCTTCATCGCAAATTTTTATTTTCCATTTAAACAACATAGGAAATTTTTTTTTTAAACTTTGGAATTTTATTAGACTCTAACCGTTGAGGTTAGCGGAGCTTTTTTAGCACATTTTTGTAGAACATTTGATGCTCTACAAAAAAGCTCTGTTGTGTTTATAATCGATAAAACTAACCGTTCAAAAAAAATTCTCCTAACCTCAACGGTTAAAGTACGTCTGATGAAAATCCAAAGTTAAAAAAAAAATTACCTATGTTATTTAAATGGAAAATAAAAATTTGCGATGAGGGACCTCTTAATTTAAATACATTTTTCATTATATCGAGGGAAAAAAAAATTAGTCATTTTATTTGACTCACTCTAATATATATACACTCCCGTCCAAAAGTTTGGAAACACTCGCCCCGAGCCAGCACCGCACAAAAAGTTTCACTGCTCTTTTAAAAATGAAGATATTTCAATTCAACAAACGGCGTTTTAGAGAGGACATATTCAGCTTTATTCCGCTTTTTCTAAACAAATTTTTCGATTTTTTTTGAACTCAGTACGCCCTTTCAAACATGGTCTTTGGTCGGCTTTTTTTTAATGTTGAAATTTCTGCGCACGACCCATGAAAATTTGTTTAAACTGTTTTTCGCGTAAAAAATTTGCGGGGGAAAGTATTAGCTTTGGTTTCATTTTTGGAAAACCTTCGTACAATTTTTGTTCGCAAAAATATTAAATTTTTCGCAAAAAACGACCATGTTTATAAAATGTAGCTCAACACTAAAACTACTGGGTTTTCGTGAAATTACTAAGAGGGTCAAAAGTTGCATACAATTGTTCTGGATTCAATAAAAAAAATTCTGAATTTTTTTTAAAATTTTTTTTCGAAAATTTGTCCTGTCAACGAGACATTTTTTAATTTTAAACAATCGGGTCTCTTAAGTCGGGTTTTTCATCGAAAAACCTCATCTACATGGCTTTCTCATCGAAAAATCCGTGTAGATGAGGTAAGAGACCCGATTGCTTAAGATATAAAAATATCTCGTTGACAGGAAAAATTTGCGAAAAAAAAAAATTTGACAAAAAATTCAGAAAAAATTTCATTGAATGCGGAATGTATGCATGCATCTTTTTAACTTCTTAGAGATTCCACGAAAACCCAGTAATTTTAGAGCTACGCTACATTTTATAAATATATGGTCGTTTTTTACGAAAAATTGAATATTTTTGCGAAAAAAAATCATACGAAACTTTTTAAAAAACGAAATAGAAGCTTATACTTTCCTCCACAAGACTTTCATGTGAAAAACAGTTGAACAAAAATTTCATAGATCGTGTACCAAAATTTCAACGCCAAAAAAAACAAAAAACGACCATGTTTCAAAGGGCGTAGCGGGTTAAAAAAAAATCGAAATTTTTTTTTTTTTGAGAAAGTTAAATGAATATGGATATGTCCCCTTTGAAACGCCGCTTGTTGAATTGAAATATCTTCATTTTTAAAGGAGCAGTGAAACTTTTGGACGGCAGTGTATATATCAATATAACGCGTCCATATATCAATATATGGACGCGCTCTTCAGACATGATACACTCAATGCTAAAAGGTAACGCAACGATATACTCCATTGTACAAACTGCAAACCTCGATATATATAGTCCATGTATCTTATGTATGTGTACATTTGCTCTTTATCGATCACTGAAAACAACGTGTGCGATGGAGCCACGCCGAACGGTAGAGAATTTCCTGAGTTCAACATATATATCGTACACTGAGAAAAAAGTTTAGTTAAATCAACTAGATCCATTTAGTTGATAAAAATTTAGTTGATTCAATATTAATTTGTTTGAAATAATGAAACTATAATTAATTCGACGAATGGATTTGGTTAACCATAAGATATGAGGTGAACAAAATTATTTGGTCAATTTAAAGATACAATTTAGTCCAATTTACACATTACTGAGTTGCCGTAAAGAAATATTTCCTTGATTTCTAGTTTATATTAACTTGATAAATTTAGCGGTAACAAGCGAAAATTTCGTATTTTCAATCAAACAATTTGTTTGGTACGAACATTTTTTATATCGCCAAATCAAATAAGTATATGTATTCAAAACAATCCATAATATTGTGTCTATCGGGAAATGTTTTTTTGAACCAGCATATAATGATGAGAAATGAAAAAAATCATTTGGTTGGCAATATTTCACAACAAAGAAACGATTTTGTTGTACGAAATTTAATTTTGTTGAAATACAAAATTATTCATTTGAATACTATTATGAACAATAATTTGATCACTGAGAAAAAAGTTCAGTTAAATCAACTTGATGCATTTGGTTGATAAAAATTTAGTTGATTCGATATTAATTTGTTTGAAATAATGAAACTATAATTAAATCAACAAATGGATTTGGTTAACCATAATATGAGGTGAACGAAATTATTTGGTCAATTTACAGGTACAATTTAGTCCAATTTATTTATTTATTTGTTCAGTCCATTTATTTAGTCCATATCATTATTTTTTCGACACACCGTACCATTCGTATACCACAAAAGTTAAGAAAGTTCGTAAGCAGTCCTTAGCTCAGTAGGTAGCGTGTTAGGTCGTCAAGTAGGATAGGTAGGTAGGGTCGCAGGTTCGAATCCCCGTCGGAGTGAGCGTAAAATTAGTTCGGACAATTCGCGCAAATACTTTTTTTTGTCGCTCATTTTGAGGCCGGTAAAATATGCATTTTGAATTATTTTTCAAATACTACATATTTTTTATACTATGTTCAGCCATAATTAATTTCAGGATTGAAAATTTAATTGCACCAACTAAATATATTATTTGTTCGACAAAATATTGGTTCATTGAAACAATCGGATAATTGCGTGAACCAAATATTTAATCCATTTATCACATTATTTATATAATGGCGCCAAAAATTGAATTGCGCCAACTAAATACATTATTTGTTCGACAAAATACTCGTTTATTGAAATCAATCGGATAAGTGCGTGAACCAAATATTTAATCCATCTATCACATTATTTATATACTTGAAACAAATAATGGGTTGTATCAACTATTTATTTTGATACATAGAATATACATATATGGAATCAACTGATAATTAGTCAGCTCAATCGTTTATTTCTCTGTGTGGATTACATTTTTATTCGAAGTAACAAATTTTTATTTGATTGAACTGAAACTTTACCCATTCAAGCAACGATTTAACTAAAACTTCCACTGTATATTTTGTTGAATTACCAAAATGATCGAGTTGAACTCCCGGAAACAAATATTTGGTTGAGCGAAACAAAGTTTTGCATTTTCAATAAATGATGTTCCATAGTATCCGCGAGAACTGAGAATCCGATGAAAAAAAAATAATTTTTTATCGCATACTTTTATAGCCCACCAGGATCTTGACTCCAATTTTCACCCAAAAGATTTTCAAAATTTCGGCAGTACCATGACTGGATTCTTTACATCTCTATTCTTAAATAATGCGATGTGCACCCAGAAAAAAGATCTAGTACATTTAACTAAATCCTAGTCAAGCCAAATAATTTTTTTTAGTTGTAGGCCGGCTTGAATACAACTCTGTTCATGTCACCGAATTTTTTTTTTTTTAATGACCTACTAGGAAAATATATTGCGATCTAATAAATTTTTGTTTAATATTAATCAATATTATTTCAAACTGAACAAATATGTGTTTAAAAGAAATGATTTTTTTAAAAATATTTACACAATAGTTTATATTTTTAAACATTTCAATCTTTGAATGTATAGCTTCACATATGAAGCCTACAATTTCGTTGAGCTTCGTCTTTTCTTTAACAGAAGGGAAAAGAAAAAAGACCCTTTTTTTTATGGGAATCCTTTTCGGGGATTCGACCATCTTGCGTTTTACCGCAATATTCAATATATTTGATATCCATACTGAAAAATAAGGATATCAAACCTAGACGAGCTTGGAAAGGATATAGGCGTCGAGAGGCAGGTTCGCTTGCGCGAGAGGTCGCCACCTGGCGGATTTTTGGGGTACTGACAAATCTGCGAATATGATCGGATGAGATTACGGGTGAATAGGTATTTAGTAACAACGGATAGCATTTTTTTTCAACGCCCGTTTCTCGATGACAGGGAATTCAAATAAATAAATATAGTGGACGTAAATATCGTCCAAAATTGGATGGAAAGAAAATGTTCTTTAAAGTAACTAAAAAATAATCAAATAAACGATTATAGTACCTACGACTGGATCTTTTTTCTGGGTGTATATAAAAAAAATAAGCCCTTTTGCTCGGCATGGAAGGATATACCTACGCTCGAGGGCCGAGTATGCGGAAAAGCGGAAGGGAGAGCGGGCAAGTTTCTCGCAAACTCGTCGGCCTGTCCGCGACTTTCGAAAGCTCGTTAGCCGGCGCACCGCGAGCGAGCTTGTAAACGAGGCTAAATTGAAATCGATTCAAAAGCAGCGCGCTCTTTGGATATACTATGCCGAGTTGGATGGAGGCCCATATCGATCCAAATACCCCTGCTCGTATTAGTAGTGTATTACGTATGTCTTATATACGGTTATAGAAATAAGGACGAAGGATGAGTTTGGATATGTACAAATATAAAGGTATTTGGTATTTGCACTTTCGGTGCCGGTTTATTCGCCGTCACGGCGTTTTCCCTGCGCTCTTCTCTCGTTTCTTCGTTCCTTTTCACCAGTCTCAAAGTACAGAATCTATGTGAGGGGAGCTTAGGGGAAAGAGAAAGGTGCACCAATTCTATTGAGAGATACGAGCAAGTCAAAAACGTACGACCGCGCGGTTCTACACTGAGAAAACAATGTATCGGGATTTGTTAATTGTTAACAAATGTAAAGTTGTAACAGTTTATTTGTAACTGTTACAAATTTTGAGAAATAGAAATAGAAATAGAAATAGTCATAGAAATAGAAATGGAAGTGGAAGTGGAAGTGGAAGTGGAAGTGGAAGTGGAAGTGGAAGTGGAAGTGGAAGTGGAAGTGGAAGTGGAAGTGGAAGTGGAAGTGGAAGTGGAAGTGGAAGTGGAAGTGGAAGTGGAAGTGGAAGTGGAAGTGGAAGTGGAAGTGGAAATGGAAATGGAAATGGAAATGGAAATGGAAATGGAAATGGAACTGGAACTGGAAATGGAAATGGAAATGGAAATGGAAATGGAAATGGAAATGGAAATGGAAATGGAAATGGAAATGGAAATGGAAATGGAAATGGAAATGGAAATGGAAATGGAAATGGAAATGGAAATGGAAATGGAAATGGAAATGGAAATGGAAATGGAAATGGAAATGGAAATGGAAATGGAAATGGAAATGGAAATGGAAATGGAAATGGAAATGGAAATGGAAATGGAAATGGAAATGGAAATGGAAATGGAAATGGAAATGGAAATGGAAATGGAAATGGAAATGGAAATGGAAATGGAAATGGAAATGGAAATGGAAATGGAAATGGAAATGGAAATGGAAATGGAAATGGAAATGGAAATGGAAATGGAAATGGAAATGGAAATGGAAATGGAAATGGAAATGGAAATGGAAATGGAAATGGAAATAGAATCCGTCAAATAGAAATTACAAAATTTTTTGATACTAACAGCTCAGAATAGAGATCTCTCCGAATATAAGAGATCTGTCAGAATAGAGATATTTCGCCATAGAGAATTTTTACAGTGTGGAACAGTAAAATGTACACTACGTGAAACGTTATATTTCTGTTGTATCCGTGTGAACTTTTTACACATTTTACATTTTAAAAATTATCCAGGGCCCGTGAAAAAAATCATGCAAATTAGAAATTTGCACATAGCTTCCTCATTTTTTTTCGTCGTTCGTCAACCCTCCTTTATGAGGATCTCCTTGACCACCTTCATGACATGTATGTTTATTATCATGGCTTCCTCATAAAGGAAGCTTCACGAACGACGGAAACAAATGAAGAAGCTATGTGCAAATTTCTAATTTGCATGATTTTTTAGAAATTCCGATAAATTGCATTATTAATTGTTTTTGGCGTCCAGTGTATTGGTGCTAGAGAAGTGAACTCTATAGCTGTTAAATTAGGAAACTTAGTGTTAACGAGTATTTTTAGAAAATTTCAAAAAAATTTTGCGAACGAACATCTCGAGCGTTTTTCACCAAATTCAACCCTAACCATTCTTATCATCTAGTGTATTTGTGCAAAAAGTTTTAGCTCGATACTTTTAAAAATGCGGATGTTGGAGCGTTAACAAAATTTTAGTAGAAATTTCAAAAAAAAAATTTTAACCGAACCCCTCGGGCGATTTTTATGAAATTCGGTATTATTTTCCATTGTCATTGAGTGTATCGTCACAAAAAAAATCAGCTCGATCAATGCAAAATTACAAAAGTTAGAAAACTTACAAATTTTTTGCGAAAAATTTATTAAAAAATTTCAAACCGAAACTCTTGAGCAATTTTTCCAAAATTCAATCCCAACCATTCTTATTATAAAGTGTATCTGCACATAAAATTTCAGGATGTTCATTGCAAAATTACGAAAGTTAGACGACTAACAAGCAATTTACAGAAAATACGAAATCCAGCCAAATAGCCAATTATTTTGAAATTTCAAAAAAAATTGCACCTCGAATAGGAACGTACGTAGTCTATTTGTATACCAAATTTCGAGTTGATCGCCTAAAGCGTTCTCCAGACATATTCATTTTAAAGAATGCACAAAGCGTACACACACACACACACATACGTCCGGACATTTTTTCTAAATGTGATTTCTCGACGTTTTGGGACATTTTGAACATGCTGACATGAAAATTGCGAAAAAAAATTTTTTCGCGAAAACAAAGCTTCCTTTATGAGGAAGCAAAATTACAGTGTACATTGTAAAAATTGAAAAGAATGTAGTATATTTTACGGTACATTTTTTATTTTTCACTGAAAATACTGAAATTTCTAAAATAAATTATAGTGTCGTGAAACGTTTCGATATTTGAATAAATTCCAATTTATTCAAATATTGCAATAAACCGTTATTTATCCTCGCTCAGGCTCATAGCTACCAGGGTTTGTACTTGACTAATTAATCGTGAGATCAATTAATGTAGCGAATCTAGTTTAACCTCGCATCCACAAAGAGCACGAGCGTCACCGAAATGCAATGACGTCTTTAAGAAAATGTAGTCTTCAGTCCATAGGACTGCTCGACCACAGAACGCGGGTGATGTTCCAACAATTGTATGTCAATTGAGGACGCCGATGTTGGTGATACATCGGACCTTATAGCTGCTCGGTGGCTCTATCGCTGGCGCGAGAGGGCGCGCCGTCCGACGCCATCTAGCGGATCTCGGGCGAAACGCAGAGATCGTGGCACGCCGCAGGTCGTCCCGTTACAGTGCCACACTGTAAAAATTGAAATTGACGTTGCATATTTTGCGGCGCGCATTTTATTTTTCACCAAGAACACTGCAATTTCTAATTATGTGCTTTGAACATTCTACAGAGACCGTTGTAAATTTTACAGTTCAAACACAGTGGATTTCGTCGTTTTTGCTTGTTATTTCTTCCTTGTCCTTTTTTTGCGGTGAACATTGCATTTTTCACAGTGTAAATCAGCATTTATAATGGTTTGAAAAGTAGAAACTACATTAAATCCATTGATTTATAATGGATTCCCAGTAAAACGCCTGAATTACAGTTCTGAACCGTATATTCTGCATTCAATTCAGTATTTTTTTAAACATAACACATGAATTGTCACTGATCATTTTTTTTCAAATAATCGAATCGAGTCTCGTGTGACGTAAGAAACGATTCAACGTTGAAAAATATGACAAATACGCCCTTTTGACATTTAGTGCAATCGATATGCAGTTAGATGCACATTAACTACGAGCCATCAGCGAGGGTTCATCACTTCTGGGGGTAAAACCCTGTCTCGAATCCTCTCCGCAACACTTGTAACACGGTCTTGACTCTGCACGCTCTTTGCTCAAACCTATATCTCTCCTTCCTTTGTTCTCTCCTCTCTCCTCTCTCGCTCACTCTTTCTCGCGATTGCACAATTTCGCCCTTGTATAACTTTATCCCCAACCCCTTAATCTCGACCCTACCTGCCCAGGTGCCTCCTCTTCATTGCCCACGACACGGATAGACGTATATTCTTCGCTAAGAACCCTGTTCACGCTATTTCGAAATGGTTTTCTTCCCTCCCTCGGAAAGCACCTTCCTGCTTGCACAAACATGGAGAGAGCTCCGTTTCGTTTATTGCTCTCGCCCTCCGTCTCTCTCTCTCTCTCTCTCTCTCTCTCTCTCTCTCTCTCTCTCTCTCTCTCTCTCTCTCTCTCTCTCTCTCTCTCTCTCTCTCTCTCTCTCTCTCTCCCTCCCCCCCCCCTCTCTCTCTCACTCTATCTCTCTCCATGCAGATATATATACATGTTGCTCGGCTTTTGAATCGCTGGAAACTCTCGGAAAAGTTTCGACGTAGCGTAGAATTGGCTCTACGCGGTACATATGGAAACTCGTTACCGGTATAACATTGTGTGTGGGTGGACATGTATGTGGGTCGTTCCATGTCAAATCGACCGATTGTTGGAATCGACCCCTTTCAGTTTCGATGAAATTCGGTCAGAAGTTTTCTTTCATCGTAAAACGAAGTTCTACCAAAGGAAAAAAGATAAAAATTTCGAAAGTGATGCGAGGTTCAAAATTTCAGAATTTTTTAATTTTTCAAGTTTATTTTTTAAAATATCTCGAAAATTATTATAATTACGAAAAAATCGTTCTGGGTTCGTCTTAAAGAGTATATTTGGGGCTTCAAAAAAAAAAAAATTGAAACATGATGAATGTTGAATTTTTTAAAATCGTGAAAATCCACGATCGACATTGAATTTTTCGTTCAATTTTTTTTATATAATACCTTGTACTGATCTTAGAAGATCCTGAAATGTTCAGAAAGTTGTTTTTTTTCCTAAATGTGAATTTTGGTAAAAAAATAATTTTTTTCACCTCGAGGTTAAGTAAAGTTAAGCAATCATGTAATTTTAACTGCTAAAAATTAGAAAATTACATGATTGCTCAACTTTACTTAACTTGAAGGTACAAAAAAAAATTTCTCGTGACAAAAATTCACATTTTTTAAGAGAGAAAAAATGCAATTTTAAAAATTTCAGGATCTTTTAAGATCCTGAAAGTTCTATTTTTTTATATAATACCTTGTGTATTATATAAAAAATAGAACCAAAATTTAAATGCTAATCGTGGATTTTGACGATTTAAAAAAATTCAAAATTCCCCAAATTCATAATTTGTCAAAAAAATTTTTCGGAATATTTGTTTTTTCGTAGCGCCAAGAAAAACGCAGAACGATTTTTCTGTCACTATAATAGTGTACGAGATATTTAAAAAATGAACTTGAAAGATTGAAAAAATGGTGAAATTTTGAATTTTGCATAACTTTCGATAACCTTTGGTAGAACTTTGTTTTATGATAAAAGAAAACTTCCGACCAAATTTCATCAAGATTGAAAGGAGTCGATTACAACTATTGGTTGATTTGACATGGAGCGACTCATATACTGCATACAAGTATATATCCTCAACCAGTAGCCGAATGGATACGTGTGACGAGTTGGCATATGCCAAAGTACATATATTTTAGGGTGAGCCTTATTTTATTTCGAGTTTTTTTTTCTTTTTCTTTTCGAATTTTTTTCTTTTTGAGACCAGTACTAAAAAAAAATTTCGTTGGAACAAATACATCTCAATTATTGCGGCCAACAAGAGTATATAAAATAATATTAAGCTCAGCCAAATATTACGTTGAAAGGGAGTATGGGTCGCTAATATCAATCAACTTGGAGAAGAAGATCGAAATAGCCAAACGACAAAAAATATTTAAAAAAATACTTCGTTCATCGGAGAAGTGGAAAAAGGGTTCTTCTACATTTTTCCATTTTTCAATTTTTAATTTGTTGAATCAACAAATTAATTAGTCCAATCAACAGGAAAAATGATTGATTCAATCAAATGCGTGTTTATTAATTGTTGCTAAACATTTTATAAAAAATATATAGCTCTTGCCAAATAATTTAATATGCATAGTTTAGTGACCCCAAAAAGAGATAAATAGAAAAAAAAGACAAATCTACGCGAATTCTCCCATCTAATTTCTCTGTCCGACCGAGATTCGAACCCTCGACTCTACCTACCATCATACCTATCCTACCTAACTACCTAACACGCTACCTATTACGCTATCGACTACTACTATGAACTTGAAAAAAGTTAGGAGTTATGAAGATTCGAATATAAGAAAACATTTGAAAAACCAGTTTTTAAATTTTTCACAATTTATGTATATTATTAAAGTAAGTATACTATAGAAATGATAGTTCTTTGCTTGAAGGAAATAAAAATTTAATCATTCCAAACAAATATTCTATTGGAATAAAATAATGTGTTATTTATCTTACTACAGCTTCTTTTCAAATAATCACAATCAATTTTATATCCAATAAATATTGAAAATACTACAAAAATATTTTTAGAAGTAAAATAATGATGAATTTATTGCAAAGAAATCATTTTGTTCGAAAAAAATAATTTCGTATTGAAGTCATTTTTTAGATCCAAATAATCTCATGTTTATGATGCGATCAATGTAATTAATCCAATAAATACAAATTTAATCAAATCTATCATGCATTTAATTGTTACTATTAAATAAGAGTTTAATATAATGAAGTAATAGATCCGTGAGAATATTTTTTTTAATGGAGTGATTTTCTTGGTTCAATAAATAAATAATCAAATTCATACTTTCGTTTAATAAATAAATTCATGTTCTCAAATTCAATAATTTTTTCTCTCAGTGTATACACTGAAAAAAAAATTTGTGTGAATCAACAAAACGTTTTGTCAAATACGTTCAACTAGATATTTATTTGGTCTAACTAAATATTTAGTTTTTTGAACAATTCTGCGCTTCGGTTGACTAAAATATTATTCAGGCAAAAAAATGTTGAATTGTACTAACTAAATTATCTAGTTGAACGTATTTGACAAAAGATTTTGTTGATTCAACCATCTTTTTTTTCAGTGTACGAATTATTCATTTGAGGCAGATGAATTTCCGTCTCAAAACTCTTTTGCCGTCTTTTTCGAGGAGAGCGAAGACTGATGAAATTAATATCATTTTATTTTCGTGAGCCAAGTATTATTAAATACCAATTTTAATGAACAAGCGCATCCAACAAACGATTCAATGCATCGTGATAAAAAAAACTTCACCGCTCAATCGATATATCGGTCAATTGGATTATTTAGATCCTCGTTGTTGACCGATTGTTTATTTTCGAGCCCGACGATAAACGAATATTAATATTGAAAAATGTACATCGGTATTCAAAATGTATCGACACGATATTTTGACACAGTCACTCGTTAAAATCGTTTTATAGGTAGAAAATTAATGTTAACATTTCGACGGAAATATCGTTTTTTCGACCGTGAGCTTGAATAATTAATTTCATTTCACCGTCCCAAATCGGGTACTCGAAAAATGTAATGAGAAAAATGGTTTCAGTTGGAAACGAAGATTCAACGATAATTTTAGATATTAATGGATACGAATAGCGGGAGAAAATAAAATATTGAGATAGCAGACATTTTCTCCAGAATAGTTATTTTCAAAACGGAAAGACAAATTATTATTGGAAACAGGGTTGCGAAATTTTTTATGAAAAAGTAATGGCTAATGAAATTAATTTCCATTAACCATTAAAATTTAATGGTTAATGGAAATTATTTTCATTGACCATTAACCATTAAATGTTAATGGTTAATGAAAATGCAATTGCATTAAAAAAAGTATTGCATTATTTGCAACCCTGCTCATTACAATGTAGTGTGTAATAGAAAAAATTTCCATTACCCATTGCAATGTGATGTGTAATGGACAAAACTTTTATTGCAATTTTGGGAATGGGAATGGGGGGGGGGGGGGATGGGAATGGGAATGAACAAATTATTGCAGTTGTGCATTACATTTTATTGACTTATGACTCAGATTTTCAGGTACCTTAAATGCTAAAAAGCATCTATATTATAATTATAAAAAGCATCTATATTATTATCGCAATGTAATGTGTAATGGGCAAAACTTTGATTGCAATTTTGGGAATGGAAAAATATAGATGAATAAATTATTGCAATTATGCATCAGATTTTTTCGACTTAGGACTTAGATTTTCACCTCAAATTCTAAAAAGCATCTATATTAGGGCGATTTTTTTTTTACTTTTTTCATTTTTTTCACTCCCCACCTAAAATGTTGTTGCATATGTCTGAAAGAAACTACCCTGAAAGTTGCAGCCCTTAATATTAATATTAAGTACTCGCCCTTCGCGTGAAAAGATTTCCCATCTAAAATACACGTAAATAAAAAACTTTTTTCTTCAAATTGCTATAACTCCGCGGCATTTTATGCTATCATATTGTCCTTGGTCGCAATTTACGCAGAATTGAACGTTCTTCAAAAGTGTCCTGAGCAGCGTAAGTGTAATTTACACTGATGAGATGGTACGAGTCACTAAAGTTGATTTTGACCCACACTTCTCGTTTTTTTGCTGTTATTTTTGAAATGATCAGCGTTATTGAAAAATTGCAGAGGAAAGTTTTGTTGGAAATTTAATTTCCTACAGAAAAGGTCCTTTAGACCTACTTGCGAAAATTGATATTTCTTGAGATATTGGACCTTAACTTGGTTTTGGTATACAATTTTTATGGTTTATTCAACCAAAAGTTTCAATTTTTTGATATTCTATATCATATCACCATATCACATATCATATCACCAGTGGCGAAATGATATGGAATATCAACAATTAAGAACTTTTGGTTCGATAAACCGTAAAAATTTTATACCGCAAATAAATTAAGGTTCAATATCTCAAGAAATATCAATTTTCTCAAGTAGGTCTAAAGGACCTTTTTTGTAGGAAATTAAATTTCCAACAAAACTTTTCTTTGCAATTTTTCGATAACGCTGATCATTTCAAAACACATTACATTGCAATGGGTAATGGAAATTTTTTCTTTTACACACTATATTGTAATGGGCAGGGTTGCAATTAATGCCATTAAATTTTAATGGTTAACGAAAATAATTTCCAATAACCATTAAACTTTAATGGTTAATGAAAATGCAAATGAAACCCTGATTGGAAAGTGATTCAACGAAGCTTGCAGCTTACAGCACTTACCTTCCAAAAACCATTCGACGGAATCAACTTGAAAAAAAAATAACAACAATAACAAAAAAAAATATCTCAAAATTGAGGCAAAGTAAAAATGGATTAGGAATCAGGATCAAACTGTAGAATTATTTCAATTGTGGATTTTAGTGAAGCTGGAAAAATAAAAAAACGATTTTATTTTCATATTCTTTGAAATGTAATGCGTTCGCAGCGGCGAGATTCAGTTTATGCAATTTTCGCATTCAACCACAATTAATATAATATATTCGAGAATATCTCTTTGTTCCTTTTGGAATTCGTCCAGTTCCATCCCCCTTCTTACATCTGTAATATATACTGTAATATGTACACGCAAACATTAATTTTACAAACATCCGTCGGAAAAGCTGTGCAAAAAATAGCATTTTTATATTTAATCTCTTTCTACTTGATTTTCACCCCTTCGAGATTCCCTTCTCCTCCGTTTTTTTTCCTCTCAGCGCGTTCGATTCCCCCCCCCCCTCGATCGTTTTCTCGTTATCCAATCGATCGATGGTCGATCAATTGACGACCGAATATCGACCGACGAGAAAAACGTGACACTCGTCGCAAACCCTGACGGGTTTTGCCGAATTCGGTAGTGCGATTGTGTTGTCGCTGCAGGCGTTGCAAAAGATCTTGCCACAATTTCGACAATGATGCTGAAACAGAAACGAGAGATTAACCTTTTTTTTTCCAAATCACTGACATTTTTTTCATTCTCCGGCTGTCCGTTATTTACCAAGTTGTTTTTTTTATAGCGCCCCCCAAATCTTTAGTTCATGACCTAACAAAAAATATCAGACCAAAAAGAGCCCTTAATATTCACATTAAACCTTGCCCCAAAGACGATATAAGATAAATGTCCCAATTATTGAACAGCTAAGGATCTGGGGATTGAATTCGGTGAGAAAAAAATATATAAAATCAAGAAAAAAAATCGCTTTGATGTTCAAATGATACTTTGATACTTTTCCTTTCGAAAAATCACCCTTTGAATTATTTTTAAATGATTTCTAATGAGAAAAAAGAATAACAATGTGAAGCATGCAAATGTCCCAATTATTGAACACTGGACGTGCCTATATATCCCTAATATTGAACAGGCATGTCCCAGTTATTGAACACCCTCGAGAATTCTTTTTCCGTTCTGAAAATATTATTTTGGGTATAACATTAAGAAATAAAAGCAAAATCAAAGACTTAAATAATCTTTTATTAATCATGTAAAAATACAAAACTATATATTTAGTCTCTTTTACCCACATGGAAAGAAAAGATATCGGCAAATATTACGGAAAATATATTTTTGGATATATTAAGTATATTTTGTCCGAAATTGTATGTATTACAAATATGAGTTTAGGTATATTTTTAATCTATTCAAAAATATTACAATATAAATATAAAAAATGTATTGAAGATATATACTAAATATATCAAACATATATATTGAGTGCATGTTCTATATATTTTAGATACGTTTTTAATTGGTGTTTAAATATACACAATATATATGTAAAAAATATATTTAAGATATATACTAAATGCATCAAACATATATATTGAGTGTACTTTTTATATATTTTCGATATTATTTTAATATATGTTTACATATACACAATATATGTTTTTACATATATAAAAAAATATATTTAATATATATTTCAAAGAAATATTTTCTGCCGAAAATGTACTTATCACGAATATATTTTTGAGTATATTTCTTATATGGAATATACATATTATATATTTAATATATATCTGATATATATTTTAGATACATCTAAAGTGTATTTAGAATATATAATGTACACTTCAAATATATTTTAAATATATTTTTACGTATATCGAAAAATATATTTTCCGGTATATTATATTTCCGTGTGGGTAGGTTTTTGGTTCATCCGCATTTGGTTTATTTTTGCTTTTCAACTCGAACTTTTTTTTTTGCCGCTTCCTCGTTTTTATGTTCTGTTTTTGTTTGATTTTGTCGCAGCTTTCTTATTCTTCGACTGAAGTATCGGAGAGCAAAAAATATTGAACATTACATTCGTATTTTTAGGTTACATTTAGGTTATATTCTCTCTTTACTTTTCTTCTTATTTTTATTGCACGAAAATACAAATAAAAAATATTTTTGTCGATCTTAGAGTTATTATTAAAAGAATAAAGGTTAGTTTATTCAGGAACTTACAGTTTTTGTTTAAATAAATCTGATTCACACGATCTGTCGCACGTTAACTGTCTCGATGTTTTGATGGGTTTAATGACGCCATCTTGGATTATTCGAGTGTTCGATAATTGGGACACACTGCATTTCCTATGACCAATGATCCAACACCGTATTTTTCAACAAATAATTGAATAACAATTTTTTTTTTTAATTTTTATTTGTAAGAAATTTTCTGAGGAACCTGAAACGCCTTTACTTTTTGAGATGCGACAGTTTTTCAATTCTTAGCTAGTCTGATTATTTTATTATTTTATTTTATTATATTATTATTTTTATTATTATTTTCTCTATTAATTAAAGCTTTTTTTGCACAAGTAAGGTAACATTTCGATAGCTAAAAGTTCCATGTATGTAATGAAATTTTTATAAATAAATAAATGCATGCAGGTGAATGAGAAATAATAAAAATACAAGATAGCGTTCAATAATTAGTACCTGTTCAATAATTGGGACATTTAACTTATTTCCCGTTTAAATAACATGGGATTTTTCCACGCTTGACATTTATTTATTTTTCTCCGAAACAAGTAAATATGTAGCAATGAGAGATATATATTTTTGTAGGAAATTGAACGCTCTACAAAAAAGGTCTCCTATAATTTTTCGATAAACTCACTCCTTCAAAAGTTATTCAAGGTTGAAGTTAAACTTATAGGGAATTTTTCAGATTTTCCTGCTTTGGCGGCAAAATTATTATTATTTAGATAAAAACTAATTATTCATTTTGAAAAATATATGATTGTACCTGTACTATAATAAAAATGATTGAGAAATAATTTCTTATAATTAATTTAAATAATAATAATTTTGCCGTCAAAGCAGGAAAATCTGAAAAATTTCCTGCAAGTTCAACGTTAACCTTGAATAACTTTTGAAGGAGTGAGTTTATCGAAAAATCATAAAAGACCTTTTTTGTAGAGCGTACAATTTCCTATAAAAATATGTTTTTCTCATTGCTATATATCTACTTGTTTTGGAGAAAAAAAAAAATGTGTGACGTGGAAAAATCCCATGTTACTTAAACGGAAAAAATATATCGTCTTTGAGGCAAGGTTTAATGTGAATATTAAGGGCTTTTTTTGGTCTGATATTTTTTGTTAGATCATAAACTAAAAATTTGAGGGGCGCTTTAAAAAAAAAACCATCCTGGTAAATAATGGACAGCCTATTATTCGTGGATCTCGTTATTTTTTACGCAATTTTTCTCTTTCACTCGACTCTGTGGCATGTTATTATCGGGGAAAAAGGAGGAATGAGAACTTTGACTATCATGCTTTTGCCCTCGTGCAAAACGGATTAATTCTCTCAATCTTCCTTTCTCTGCGGCTTGCGAAAACTCTTAAATAATTCCACGAATGACATTTCGGTCACATTAATCGCAGAGCAAAACGTACCCGGGCTTTTAAATTCAATTCGGAAAATACGATATTTTTTCCAGACCTGAACAGTCGATTAACGAGTTGCTTATAGAATTGCACATTTATCAAGACTTACGATTGTAATGTCTGACTTTATCAATTGAATTACAAATTTCAATTCGCTTGTGTAAGTTTATTGATCGAATTGCAAAATTCAATTTGAATGTCTAATTGTTTTGATCTAAATACAAATTTTAATTTGTATGATCCATTTTTTTAATCGAATTACATTGAATACATTTCTGTTTTCATGTGTAAGTTGCAATGAAAAGTCTTTGATTCATACGGTTTGGTTATTTATTATGTATTTATTTTTTATTTTTGATTCATTTATTCATTCAATTACAGAATTATTAATGTAATCGCGTAACAGTTGCCATAAGAATGATGAAATTGAAAAAAAAAAAAAATCAATGCGTGGATTCGATCTGACGATCTAGCGATTACGAAACGGGGACGTTGCTTACAACACCGACGCTCTCCTTGGATTCTCAATAACGCAGAAAGTATATAACTTCTCCAACGCTTTGTATAGTCCGCTCTAATCATTGCGTTAGGGCGACATCTAGGCACACGATCGAGTCGATGAGCCGAGCAAAGACTGCATCGCAGCGCGCTCTGTCGGACTGAGCCCTAACTTTCGTTATGTGGGTCACTGGGTCAGCAGCTGTTGGGGGGGAACACCCCAGACGTGCTCGAGACTAGGTCACGATTATTCTTGGAAAAAATTCCTCCGTACATTCCACAAGGTTCCAAGAAATTATATATACTGACTACGTCAGGGAATTCCCTCAAAGAGTTGCGACAATTGCGGTAAAAAAGAACGAGATTATGAACAACCATAACTCCCGTGTTTTTGATCGTACAGACTTCTTTCAGGCGTCATTTTCTTCGTTTTCGAATTCTCTGTCCTTTTCTGAGTTTTATTTTTTTTCAAAGTCCTTAAGGGGGTGCGCAAAGAAGAAATCTTTGAACAACCATAACTCCCGTGTTTTTGATCCTACAGACTTCTTTCGGCCGTCATTTTCTTCGTTTTCAAATTCTCTATCCTTTTTTGAGTTTTATTTTTTTCGAAATCCTTAAGGGGGTGCGCAGAGAAGAAATTTTTGAACAGCCATAACTCCCGTGTTTTTGATCATGTAGACTTCTTTTAGGCGTCATTTTCTTCGTTTTCACATTTTCTATGTGACTTTTTTGAGTTTTATTTTTTTCGAAATCCTTAAGGGAGCACACGGAAAAGAAATTTTTGAACATCTATAAGTCCCGTGTTTTTGGTCGTACAGATTTCTTTCAAGCGTCATTTTTTTCGTTTTGAAATTTTCTAAATTGCTTTTTTAAGTTTTTTTTTTTCAAAACCCTTAAGGGGGTAAACAGAAAATAAATTTTTGGACATGCATAACTTCCGTGTTTTTGATAATACAGACTTATGTCAGGCGTCATTTTTTTGGTTTTCAAATTTTCGAAGTCCCTTTTGTAAGTTTTATTTTTTTGGAAATCCTTAAGGGGGTACACAGAGTATAAATTTTTGAACATCTACAACTCCCGTGGTTTTGGTCGTACAGACTTCTTTCAGGCGTCATTTTCTTCGTTTTCAAATTTTCTAAGTTCTCTTTTGTATTTAATTTTTTTGAAGATTCTTAAGGGGGCACGCAGAAAAGAAATTTTTGGACATTCATAACTCCAGTGTTTTTGGTCGTACAGACTTCTTTCAGGCGTCTTTTTCTTCGTTTTCAAATTTTCTAAGTTCCTTTTGTTGTTTAATTTTTTTTCGAAATCCTTAAGGGGGTACGCAGAAAAGAAATTTTTGGACATCGATAGCTCCCGTGTTTGTGATCGTACACACTTCTGTCTGGCATCATTTTCTTCTCTTTCAAATATTCTATGTTCCTTTTTTGAGATTGATTTTTTTTCAAAATCTTTAAGGGGGTAAACAGAAAAGAAATTTTTGGCCATCCATAACTCCCGTCTTTTTGGTCGTACAGACTTCTTTAAGGCGTCATTTTCTTTGTTTTTAAATTTTCTAAGTCCCGTTTTTGAGTTCTATTTTTTATATCCTTAAGGGGGAACACAAAAGAAGTTTTTGGATATCCATAATTCCCGTGTTTTTGATCGTGCAGACTTCTTTCGGGCGTCATTTTCTTTGTTTTCAAACTTTCTAAGTTCCTTGTTTGAGATATTTTTTTTCGAAATCCTTAAGAGGGTATACAGAAAAGAAATTTGTGGACATCCATAACTCCCGTGTTTTTGATCGGACAGACTTCTTTCGGGCGTCGTTTTTAAATTCTCTAAGTGTTTTTTTTTTTTAGTATTATTTTTTTCGCAATCCTTAAGAGGGTACGCAGAGAATACATATCTAATTATATGTAATAAAAAAAGCTTTCCTCCTTTTACCCGAGTATTACCACTTGAACGACCGCGATATATCGTCAGTTTGGGTGAGTTGGCGAGGTGCCCTCTCCCGACCGCGAGGACAACCTATAATCGATTTAATTTCGGAAAGTTAATTATCGCAGAAAGCGTTATCCTCATAGGGGGGGGGGCGAGAAACCGTGACTTACGAGGGAAACGTCCCCGTGATGGCATCGTCTCCGTTCCAGAATAGTAAATTCTCCCAACCTTCGGCCTATTCGCACGTATATAAGTGACTTTTGGTACACAAACCATTCCCGACGGACAAAAGGCCGTAACTCTACGTGCGAGGCAGTTTGGACTTACGCTCTTTCGGCAGACACAACGTATACATATATGTACGAAGTTTGGAGGTGGGTAAGGCGCGATCGGGTCTCGTTGAAGGGTTTCCCAACCCTCTTTAACCAAAGTTGGAGTACCGCCAGAGTCAGAAGCGTATATATGGGGCATTCCATCCCAAATCGGACAGTTTGAAAAACTTTTTTTTTCCTCAATTTTTTTATATTTTTGAGTACCCATCAAAAGCCCCTTCCTGTTAAATTTTGAGATTTTTTTGATTACCCGTTCAAAATATACTAAATTAACAAACAAAAAACCGCTCTTTTTTGGTATTTTGGTAATAACTTCTTTAATAATGGTCCAAATTGAAAGTTTTTTTCTTCAAAATTTTTGTTTATTGATGGCCTTGTCAGAAAAAAAATACGACAAAAATATTGGACGTGTTTTTGAATGAGTTTTTTGAGTTTTAAACGTCAAATCGCGTTTTCAAAAGTGAATGTCATTTTTGATTGTTTTTTAAATTTTTTGTTTCAAACATCTATCTATTCAACCATTTTTAAGACTAGTCCGATCATGGGATCTCAACAACTACTATTTTTTTTCGATTTCTGAAAAAAATTTTTTTTTTTTTTAAATAAATTATTATGAATACCAATTTTTGTTACTGTATAGTATTTTTTTCAATATTTAGAATTTATTTTGACACTTTTTTATTGTTAACAGGTTCTTAAAATGAATAATTAATCGTTAAGTCTGTTTATGAACAATCATAACAACAGTTTTTATTTATTCACGTGTTTTTTTGAAAACCTTACATATACGATTATTTCCTGAATTAGAATATTTCTTTGCCAATACGTTTCCGTTGCTCATTGGAATAATTGACTTCGCAGTATTTTATCGCAAATAAAATCTTTCTTTTGCATCTGAATAATGTTTCTAATGTAAAAATGTGGCAGCAATATTCGGTAGACTATTTAGGTTCAATGCCCACTCATACAATTCTTAAACTGTTGTTATTTGCTCAGCGATTAATTATTAACTTAAATAATCTGTCAATAATGAAAAAGTGTCCAATTTCATTCAAAATGATTTAAAAAATACTATACAGTAACAAAAGTTGGCATTCATAATAATTTATAGAAAAAAAAAAAATTTTAATTTTCAAAAATCGAAAAAAAAATAGTAGTTATTGAGATCCCCCGATCAGACTAGTCTTAAAAATTGTTGAATAGATAGATGTTTGAAACAAAAAATTGAAAAAAAGAATCAAAAATTACATTCACTTTTAAAAATGCGATTTAACGTTTAAGACTCAAAAAATTCATTCAAAAACACGTCGAATATTTTTGTTGTATTTTTTTCTGAAAAGGCCATAAAAAACAAAAAAATTGAAAAAAAAACTTTTAATTTGGACCATCATTAAAGAAGTTATGACCGAAATACCAAAAAAAGAGCGGTTTTTTTGTTAATTTAATATCTTTTGAACGGGTAATCAAAAAAATCTCAAAATTCAACAGGAAGGGTCTTTTGATGGGTACTCAAAAATATAAAAAAATTGAGGAAATTAAAAAAAAAAGTTTTTCAAACTGTCCGATTTGGGATGGAATGCCCCATATACTCCCTTTCACGACTCCAACTCCCTCTCCCTAGACTTGTTATCGCGAGCTATGTGCGGTAATAGTTAACGCACGTTGGATACTCGTAGACACTTGCGAGAAGGCATAAATCAGAAACGGCGAGACTTTTCGATCGGTTGCGAATGCGAGATTGAAAAAATGCATCCGCACAAAATCACATTAGGATGAAGATTTTTATTTCTCTTTCATGTCATCTAATTCGAACAGGGTTATAAATTTTACATGCCCATAATCCGGAACTACACTATTTATACGAATTCAAGCGATTCAACGAGAATTATGGACCTTTGAAACAATGTTTTCCCGATAAAAATGCGATTTTTCAGCCATCGATTTGACCAGTTGACAGGAAGTCACAAAATAAATCGTGAAGAAATGTAATTAGAACAGAAAAAATATTTTTGCAACGCCTGCCCCGAAAGTGCGATTTTCGATGGGTGTTTGACGTGCGGAAAGTGGCTAATTTCTCAACGATGCTTAACATTCCCGCACTTGTGCGGGAATGTCACAGATTCCCGAACTTGTGCGGAAATAACTCTATTTATAGCTCACTTTACCCCATTGATTTACGAAAAAACGGATTTTTTGACCGTTGATCGTTTTTTGTTCTACGATTTTAAACCGATTAAACAAACTTGAATGTAGCGGAATTCATGTGACACGTAAAGTCAACTTATGACAGTCGCATTTTCTGAGGGAATACGGAATACAGAATGGATGAAGAAAACGAGCGCCCAAGAGCTGCTGGTTATATATATACTGCTGGTTATATATATACGAGTTCTTATTTGAATATGTCATTGGTTTTATTGAATCTCAAATCCCACTTTCGGGGCAGTCATTGCAAATAATAATGTATGCTACATGTGTAAAAAAAACGAATTCCATCGCGCGTGAAGTTGCCGCATTCGCCTCGACTTATGATGCATTTCACACTCGTACTCGTGTGAAATACACCATAAGTCTTCGGCTCATGCGGCAACTTCACGCGCGATGGAATTCGTTGTTTTCTACACTTGTAGCAAAAATTACTATTCCCATACAGTTCAAGTTTCGCGAAAGAAAAATCTAACTCCGTCCTCGTGAAACGCCGTTTTTCAAATAGTTTCTGTTTTTCGGGGAAATCGATAGTTTTGAGTATCTCAATGTCTACTAACCCGAATGATTCACAATGATTTAAAATTCATATGGCTGATCAATTTCTAATTGAAAAAAAAAAAAATCCGAAAATTTCAGCTTTTAAACCCAAAAAGTGACGACATAATTTTTAAAAAATCATGTTTTTCAGTATTTATTCTATTGCAACTACCCAGGTAGGAAATCTAAAGGCTGACGATGGAAACAAGCTTGTGCGAGCCTTGTTTCACCGACTCTGAGTGAGACAGACCTGGGCGAGGTTTCATTGCACCGTTTGGAGCAGCCTGAAACCAAGACTGGCTGCTTAGCCTAAACTCAGGGTTATTTCAGGCTTTATTCAGCCGGTGGATTTTAAGGCTAAACAATCAAGGCTGGATGCAGGCTTGTTTCAGGTTGTGATAAAATAAAATAATTAGCCTTAAAATTCACCGGCTGAATAAAGCTTGAAATGACCCTAAGTTTAGGCTAAGCAGCCAGTCTTCGTTCCAGGCTGCTCTAAACGATGCAATGAAACCTGGCCCAGGTCTGTCTCACTCAGGCTCGGTGAAACAAGGCTCGCACAAGCTTGTTTCCATCGTCAGCCTTTTAGCTGAGTTTAAAATAATATTTTTTCTGTATTTTTATAAAAAAACAAAAATTAGCAATAAATGCGAGAATATTTTTAAATTGTGTATCTGAATAATATCTGCATAGTATCTTTCAGAGAATAAGATAATCAAAATAAAATTTAGTACATATATTCAATATGATATACATACACATGCATATGTGTCATTCCATATCAATTCAACGACTTTTTGACGGTGACCCCTTCGATTTTGTTTATTTTTTAATATGTTATTATACATGCAAAAAGAAGTATCCATGCCAATTTTTAGCTCTCTATCTTAAACCATACCGAAGTTATAGATTTTTCAAGAATATACTTAAAATAATCATAACTTCTCCATTAACCAAGATATTGTAATTTGTCAAGAAGTCATTTTTTTTTGTTTTTCAAGGTACTTTTTGAAAAAAATATTAAAAATTAAGAGAAACAAATTTTTAATGTGTTTTTAACTGTTTTAAGCTAAAAAATTGGATTTTCTCTCAATGGGACCCCTTCGATCTTTTTCAAAAAAAATTATAAAATTCTACGTAAAAAAACAAAATTTTTGAGATTTTACCGAAGAGGGGATTCAAATAACTTCTTATCGAAAAAAAATTTCTACATTCTGCAAACTTCTATATTAACCAAGATATTGTAATTTGTCAAGAGGTCATCTTTTTTTGTTTTTCAATGTACTTTCTGAAAAAAAGATCAAAAATTAAGAGAAACAAATTTTTAATGTCTTTTTAACTGTTTTAAGCTAAAAAATTGGATTTTCTCCTAATGGGATCCCTTCGATTTTTTTCTAAAAAAATTGTAAAATTCTGCGTAAAAAAATAAATTTTTTGAGATTTTACCGAAGAGGGATTCACATGACTTCTTGTTGAAAAAAAAAATTTCGATTTTTTTTTTTCGTAATTCTGATCTTTTTTCCTTCTATGACTACATTAGTTGATTTCAATGATGTTAAAATAAATAATCTAACTTGCCTCACATATTTTCATTGTAAATTATAATAGATAACATCAAGAATTACAATTTAAGTACGTTTTGCACTTTAGTTTGCAAAACGTACTTGAATTGTAATTCTTCATCTTAATTATAGTAATTTACAATGGAAATATGTGAGGCAAGTTAGATTATTTACTTAAACATCATTGAAATCGACTATTAGAGTCATAGAAGGAAAAAAGTTCAAAATTACGAAAAAAAAATCGAATAAAAAAATTTCGTTAAGAAGTTGTTTGAATTCCCTCTTCGGTAAAATCTCAAAAATTTTGTTTTTTTACGTAGAATTTTATAATTTTTTTTTAAAGAAATCGAAGGGGTTCCATTAGAAGAAAATCCAATTTTTCAGCTTAAAATAGTTGAAAAGACATTAAAAATTTGTTTTTCTTGATGCTTCGTCTTTTTTTCAAAACGTACATTGAAAAACAAAAAAAGATGACCTCTTGACAAATGACAATATCTTGGTTAATATAGAAGTTTGTAGAATGTAGGAGCATGTAGAAAAGTTTTTTTCGATAAGTAGTTATTTGAATCCCCTCTTCGGTGAGATCTCAAAAATTTTGCTTTTTTACGGAGAATTTAATAATTTTCCTTTGAAAAAAATCGAAGGGGTCCCATGGAAAGAAAATCCAATTTTTTAGCTTAAAACAGTTAAAAACACATTAAAAATTTGTTTTTCTTAATTTTTAATATATTTTTTTAAAAGTACCTCGAAAAATGAAAAGAAATGACCTCTTGACAAATTACAATATCTTGGTTAATGTAGAAGTTATGATTATTTTAAGTATATTCTTGAAAAATCAATAACTTCGGTAAGGTTTAAGATAGAGAGCTAAAAATTGGCATGGATACTTCTTTTTGCATGTATAATAACGTATTGAAAAATAAAAAAAATCGAAGGGGTCACCGTCAAAACGTCGTTGAATTGATATGGAATGACACATATATATAAATTAGAAATATGTTATAAATAATACAAATACATAAATGGTAATAATAACAATATAAATTAAGTAATAATATTCATTATTATTTAATATTATTATTATTATTATAACAAATATATTAATAATATTTATTATTATTACTATTGTTATGATTATTCATCTGATTCAATATTTGATTTTTCTAAATTAAGTTAAAAGACAAGTTGAACCAAAAAATGGCCTTCGGGTAATAAAAATAAATTCTTCATACTATTTCGGTATACGTATTTATTTCTCGGCCTGGGTTCTATAAATATGATATTTACATCAGTATATCAAAAGTAGTCGGTGGTGTAGTGGATAGCGCCCCAGTTTTCGGTCGTTAGTTAGGCTCGATAAGTAGGTAGGTTTCAAATTCCAGTCTGGTCTCGTAAGTATTCTAGGGTCCGCGAATATGCAAGAAAACTAAATCAGTCGAAAAAATCCATGAACTTTCAAATTATTAATTTTTTTATCAATTAAATTCACGTTGAATTTGAGGATATGCGTAAAACGAGGGTCGCGGGTTCAAACCCCACTGTGGGCAAATTTTTTTTTTCTTTAAATTTCTTTTTTTCGTTACTTGACCCTTAGAAATTATTAATTATGAATGTCGAACTGATTTTCATCGTAACGACATAAATATATGGAAAAAATAAATAATTCTGCACGGGTCATAAATGCCCGTAAAGGCTCGTTTCAGGCTTAGTACAGGCTTTTCTACCAGCCTTTGGTCAAGCCTGTGTGCAAGAGCCTGAAACCGCGTTATCATTCAGAGGTTTTCCTAGGCTTGAAATCAGGCTTGTGCTCAGCCTGAATTAAAAAATTTGAGCCTTGTTTCAGGGCTTGGCGAGCCCTTTTTTCATCGTCAATTCCTATCTGGATATTCTACTGAATATTTTTTTCCAAATTTTTTTTTTGTAAAAATCATCGATAATAGACGTTGAAAAGAACGTTTTTGTTTTTAAAAATCACTGGCTCACCCTTTCTTCTTATTTTCTCCTATCGACTGTTTGAGAGAGATCTCACCCCCTCCTCTTCCCCCCCCCTCTCTCCTTCTATTTACAAAGACACACAATTTAGCATATTTTTTATTCCGAAAATCATTTCTCGAGAGTGACCAGGGCAATCGCCTGTCCTATATTACAGCGTGACGGAAAATTGTGTCCCGTTGACGAGGAAAAAAACTGATCGCGACCGCACGTATGAAGCTCTTTGCATTTTCAAGCACGTCAGTTTGCGTCTTCGTTACGATTTTTTCCTATTTTTTTTTTCCCTTTTTTTCAACGGATTTCCTGGCATCGCGCGCTTTTTTCACCCCCCCCCCCGCCCCCCCCCCCCCACATGACGTCGCTGGTATCACGTCGCGATGTCTCGAACACGTACAACCAACACGCGTATATAAAAGGGACGAGGGAGCGAAACCAGAGGGTGGTTTACCGTGCAACGAAACGGTTATGGCGAGAGAATCTTTCGCGGTATATACATACATTGCCGAGAAGCCTCGTGGCCTATTCTAATATTAAACAGTATGGTAATACTCTTTTCTTGGGCCCGCAATGTTTTTCGTTATCCTTTTCAACCCCCTACCGCCGTTTCTCCCTCTCCTCCTCTACGTGTGCGTGTGTGTATGTCAGTGATGCCAACTTTTTCCACCAAACTTGGGGGACAAAATTTGGAAAAGATTTTATAGGGGAAAATTCGTTTAGGGTATCTTTTAGAGAAAAATAATTTTTTTATTCAGTATTCTTTCTGTCTGACTCATGTAAAATTCAGTCTTTTATTGAGGTTTATGGAGGGGAAGAAATTTGAACATGGGGATTTTATGGGGAATATTTTTTTAGGGTGTTTTTTAGAGAAAATAAATAATTTTTTTATTCGGATTTTTTTCTGTCTAACTCATGTAAAATCCAGACTTTTATGGAGGTGTCTATTTTCCATCGTCTCTGACTTAACGAACTAGACAGTAGTGTTGCACGAAAAATAAATATGATTCGATTGCTGAACCTATAATAGTGCCATTTTTATAATGTCAAAATAATAATAATAGTACATTATGTACGATATTTTATATCACGAGGTGCAATATGTACGTTTTCACGTCTGCCTGCGGACGTAAAAGCGTCCATTATTGTACTGAGTGACATAAGCAAGGTTTTTTGGAGCAATTTCATGGAACATCAATGTTTCAAAATCTCTTTCTAAAATAAACTTTATTTTTTATGTTTACCGAACGGCTCCTAGTCGTTTAAACAATATTTGCAATTAAAAGAAAAATATCGATACGATATCGATAAAAAAGATTTCTTCCAGAATGCTAAAAATGTTTAACGTGAAAATGTCCGACTTCAAAAATACTGACGCGAATGAGGACCACAAAGCTAACGAGTTCATTGAAATTATTAACGAGTTGAGAATCAATATTCTTTAAATATTTATAGTTACACATGTATTTATTTTATTTATTTATTTATTTATCTCTCGTACTGATACCTAAGGAATAAATAAGTTAACTTTTTTATGTACTACTTTTAATAGAACCTTCTCATTCAAAACTTTATTATTAAAAATAAATGTATGTATTTTCATACATAAATGTATATTGTTTCAAAAATATGAATTTTTGAATTTTCAAAAATCGTGCAAGACCACGAGCAACATTACATTTGTGGTTAAATTTTTTTTTTGTGTGATACTTTGGACTGATCTTAAAAGATCCTGAAATTTTCAGGATGGTGTCGTTTCGTTACAAAAAATAAAAAATCCTGGAAATTTCGGAATCTTTAAAAAATGTTTAACCAAAAATTTGATGTTGATCGTGGATTTACTCGATTTTTGAAAATTGAAAAATTAATCTTTTTGAAAAAACAAAAAACACCTCTCTGAAAATCTCAGGATCTTTTAAGAACAGTACAAGGTATTATATAAAAAAATTTAACCAAAAATTTAATGCACAAGTTGGATTTTCACGATTTTTGAACATTCAAAAATCTCCAAATTCATCACTTTTCAAAAAAAAATGTCGGAATATTTTTTTTTTTCATAACCCCAAGTATACTCTTTAAGACGAATGCAGAAAAATTTTCGTAACTATAATAGTTTCTAAGATATTTAAAAAATAAGCTTGAAAGATTTGAAAAATCGTGAAATTGTAAATTTTAGAAAACTGTCGAAATTTTTTTTTAAAATTAATTTCATCGAAATTGAAAGGGGTCGATACCAACTCTTGGGTGATTTGACATGGAACGACCCACATATATTTATGTAATTTATTTACTTATCAATTTCACACACTGTCACCTAAAGAATAAACAAGTCAACTTTTGTATAAATGTAATGTACTACTTTTAATAGAACCTTCTTATTCAAAACTTTCTAATTAAAAAAAAAATGTATGCAAATTAATTAGATAGATTTCAAAAAAATTGGAAACATTTTATTATATTGTTAATTTAATTAATCAATTATGCGAAGCAATTAAAATTCCGAAACGAAACTGTATAAATTGATTAAGATTTTTATCACGGTTGAGGTTAGGGTATTTTAGTTTAAATTAAGGGGATTTTAATATAATAAGCTTAGGGGAAAAAAATTTCGACCAGTTGGCATCACTGGTGTGTGTGTTTGAGTGTGTTCCACTATCGGAACGCCACGGAGCGAAGAAAGAAGCAGGGTGGTAAAGAAGGTGTAAAAAATGGTGGAAGAAAAAAATCGCAACGAAGATGAGAGGGGAGGGGGCAGAGGGCACCGCGCCTTGTTATTATGCAATAACTTAGCCCCCGGTTACCCAGAGGGCGTTAAAACGCTCGAGGAGGAAAAAAAAAGCACACACCCGTACACAAGGCGCTTTCTAAACGTATTTTATAGCCTCGAAGAACTCGTCTGTGAAACTTTGGCCCCACCCCCTTTCTCTGCAGTTTTCTCAACGTCTCTATCACGTGTTTTACAAGCGGGGCTTTTACACGAGGGGAAGGAGTGGGTTACCGGAAACTGCGCTCCCTTCGGCGTCACGCCGCGGGATCCTAGCGTTGCATACCCGCGAGTCCTTTTCCCTCCCGGGGTTGGTACAAAAAACGAGTAAAGCACCGACGACGTTCGTACAAAGCAACCTTATGAATATGTATACATGATGATCCGTGCATGAGACACGGGTACAAATTTTCCTATCGAGTTATTGAGATTGAACGGCGAGTTTATTTGACGCAATATCGCAATAAGCGAGGTAACCAACGACAAAAATGAATCAGGAAGCTGTGTGCCAATTTTTATACTTTTTACGATTTTTTTCAATAAAATTGTCAGAACTGGGCAGTACTTGAAGTACTTGGCATTAGCGACATACTTGAAGTACTTCAAAAGTACTTCAAGTATGGTATTTGAATTTTAAAGTACTCAAAAAGTATCTCAAGCATTGCACTTGAATTTTCAAGTACTTCAAAAGTACTTCAAGTGGTGAACTTGAATTTTCAAGTACTTAAAAAGTACTTCAAGTATTGTACTTGAATTTGCAATTACTTAAAAAGTACTTCAAGTATTGTACTTGAATTTTCAAGTACTCAAATAGTACTTCAAGGGTCGTACTTGAATTTTCAAGTACTTCCAAAGTACTTCAAATATTGTACTTGAATTTTCAAGAACTCAAAAAGTACTTCAAGTATTGTACTCGAATTTTCAAGTACTTAAAAAGTACTCCAAGTATTGTACTTCAATTTTGAAGTACTTAAAAAGTACTTCAAGTATCGTACTTGAATTTTCAAGTACTCAAAAAATACTTCAAGTATTGTACTTAAATTTTCAAGTACTTGAAAAGTACTTCAAGTATCGTACTTGAATTGTCAAGTACTCAAAAAGTATTTCAAGTATTGTACTTGAATTTCCAAGTACTTCAAAAGTACTTCAAGTATTGTACTTGAATTTTCAAGTACTTAAAATGTACTCCAAGAGTTATACTTCAATTGTAACGTACTTAAAAGTACTTCAAGTATCGTACTTGAATTTTCAAGTACTTCAAGTATCGTACTTGAATTTTCAGGTACTCAAAAAATACTTCAAGTATTGTACTTAAATTTTCAAGTACTTGAAAAGTACTTCAAATATTGTACTTGAATTTTCAAATACTCAAAAAGTATTTCAAGTATTGTCCTTGAATTTTCAAGTAATTCAAAAGCACTTCAAGTATTGTACTTAATTTTCAAGTAATTAAAAAGTACTTCAAGTATTGCACTTGAATTTTCAAGTACTTAAAAAGTACTTCAATTATCGTTCTTGAATTTTCAAGTACTTAAAAAGTACTTCAAGTATTATACTTGAATTTTAAAGTACTTAAAAAGTAGTTCAAGAATTGTACTTAAATTTTCAAGTACTTAAAAAGTACTTCAAATACCCGGAACCAGTGATCGGCAAAAAAAATCAATCTATTTTTGTTATACTTACGTACTTTGTACTTGAAGTACTTTCCGGTACATTGCCCAGCTTTGGTTTAAACTATTTTGTGACAAATTTTTGTAGACGAATCTCGATGAAATACGAACGATTTTTATCCGAAATTTTTTGTTTGATCGGCGATAAGCGATCGAGGCCCGAGATAACGAGCCTTGGACGAATTCAACGGAGAATATCGCGAGAATGAGGGTCCGGAATGCAAAGTAAGGAGAGGAGAAAGAGGAGAGAGCGAGAGAGAGAGAGAGAGAGAGCGAGAGAGAGAGAGAGAGAGAGAGAGAGAGAGAGAGAGAGAGAGAGAGAGAGAGAGAGAGAGAGAGAGAGAGAGAGAGAGAGAGAGAGAGAGAGAGAGAGAGAGAGAGAGAGAGAGAGAGAGAGAGAGAGAGAGAGAGAGCAATTAAAAAGTTTGATTACCTTACGACGCGTCATGTTGAAATCTCTCGTGCATCCCTTGCATTGTGTTACCAACCGATCGTTGGCCCAACCGGCATTGCAATCCTGATTTCCATGATGATTCTGAGCATTGTCAGCAGCTGCCGCGGCTTCTCTAAGCTCGACAGCCGCTAATTTCGCGACGCTCAATTGTCCTCCCAATTCCTCCAAAGTTCTCTCCTGCTCCGAGCAAATTTCACGGAGTGCATAATGCTCCTCCTGAAGTGCAACGTATTTCTGAAAATCGGGAAGGCAAAAAAAATTCATTGAGATTTCGATGACAAAATGGTACATAGGGAAATTTTATCTTAATTCAATTAATTAATTAATTAATTAATTAATAAAATTAATAATTAATAAAATTAATAATTAATAATTAATAAAATTAATAATTAATAAAATTAATAATTAATAAAATTAATAATTAATAAAATTAATTAATTAATAAAATTAATCAATTAATAAAATTAATTTAATAATTAGTTTAATAATCAATCGATTTATTATTGATTAATGTTTGATAACTTTCATCTTAATTTTCAAACTTTTTGTCAATTTTTTCTTATCGACCGACATTTTTTATTTATTCATTTATTTACTAAATTTGTGATTTTTAATCACGTACATCGGCAACCTGTTTCAATTGATCGACTTCCTGATGCAATTGCGATATCTTCTCGACGCTCGTTATCGAGGCTTCCTGGAGAAAAGTTCGCCACTCTCGCTCGACCCGGAGCTCCCTCTCGACGCCGTTCGCCCTAGCTTCGCTCTCGGCAAACTCGGCACCGAGTACGCGAACCTTTTCCTCGACGCCGTTCTTGGCACCGTCCATCTTCTTGCACCTGCGAGCGTGCAACAAAATTACCTTAAAAAAATCCATCGATTCATTCATCTGTGCAATTTCACTATTTAAATTTTTGCAAAATTAAATTTAAAAAAATGTAAAAAAAAATTAAAAAAAAAAAAAATTTCATAACTCTTGTAATTTTCGAATCCAAGCGACGACGGACGAGTCGCGAGCTTTTCTGCCGACCGCGAGCGCGCCCATCGCCGATCGATAACAATCGACGGAAAACCTCGTTCTCGACGGGCGTGATAGTGTTTTTTTTTTTATAGAGCCCTGCAGCTGACTCGATAATCTACCATCGTTATATCTTCGTTATAAGTTTTAACTTAAAAAAAAATAGAAAAAAAAATCTCTGACGGAATACTGCAAAATCGACGTTAATTATCGTGATTGTTATCACTGATTGAAATTTGATCGAAACTTTCGTACTTCTTGATAAAATAAAGATCCGAAAAAATTCAGCAACGTATAAACAACAGTTATCAATAATGATATTGCCCAAAGGTTATTAATATATTGTTTATATAATTGTTAATGACAATTTGTTGACGACTTTTGGGCAATATTATTATTGATGAACAATGATCAACAATTATTATTGATAGTTGCTGTTTATAGCATGACAAATGTTACTGAATTTTTTCAGATTTTTATTGTATCACGAAGTACGGAAATTTCAATCAGAAACAATTTTTTCGAGCCAATATAGTAAACAAAAAATTTATAGGAAAATTCTGAAATAATTCCAGGCGATTTCATGTATAGGTACGCATCTTTTTTTATAGTTGACATTTTCTCTTAAACTCTATAGTTTTTGAGTTACGTTGCATCTTTCAAAATTTGTCTTTTTCAGTTAGAAATGAAATAACTTTGCGGGAAAAAATCGTACGAAAATTTTTAAAGAACAAAAATGGAGCGTCCGCTAACCCTTTCAAATGTACCGTGGATAATAAAAACTAAAAAAAATATCCTGAAGCTGTGTGCGTCCAATTCGCGATGGTCGAAAAGAGGCCAAAAAACAGTCACGTACAAAAGTACATACCGGGTCAAAAAAAAATCATAAAAAATAATTAAAAGAAGGAAAACAAAGCTAAATTCCTTCTCGTCAAAACGTTTTTTTTTTAATTTAATTGTTTTTTTTTTTGACGGAGTTATGCAACTTCTAGTGCGGCAAGAAATATCGACTGGTGAATCCAAACTTTTGAGCGGGGCTGTACTTTTTCGTTTAAGATTTATTCTTCGTTCACACGATCTCAAATTTTCATCACATACTTTCATCATATTTCGCACATTATGCGGAATTTTTTTTTTTCAATTCTCGCCAAAAACATTTTTGAGTTATTATATCCTTGCCATAAAAAATTAGCAAATAGGATGGAAAATATTTTTCCATGTTTTTTCGCGTAAATATTTTTCATCGTTTTTTCGTCATATTTGAATAAATGTATTTCCCATCCACTCCAATAAATCAAGTCCGAAATTACTTCAAAATCCCATAGAATCAGTCGTATGAGTGGTAAAAGCAATTTTCGGAATAAACGCGATCCTTTGGGATAAATTTTGTCGGGGCTTGAGCTTTTTCTCTTTCCTCTCATGATTATTCATTAAGGTCGCGTATATACGCTCTCGTGAATTCGTAAATTGAATGCTTTTTCAACGACTCCGTGATGCGGGCAAAAAGAGCTAGCGGGATTCCTAACTCCCTCGAATTGAGTTAACCAATATCTCTCGTTCACTTTTATACGGATATAAAAATTTTCTGCATATACCCTTCGGTCATTAGTGTGCATATTTTCGTGACTTACCTTGAGCCCCGAAAAAAAAAAAATTAAATGAAAAATATGGGTTGAATAAAAAATAAACAACGAGAAATCGGAGTAAAAACGCCGAATGGGTCACGAAAATTCGTATCGACGATTCTCGAGGATACGACCGCAAAATTAGACATACAATAATACAGGATGTTCAGCAATTAGATAACCTAACTAGGTTCGCCGTGTAGAGCGCATCAAGATTAAAAAATTTGCTCTTTTTAAAAATTTTCTACGATAAAAATTGGCTGAGTTATCGATGTTTTTAAAGTTGACCAATGACGGCTAAAATCTAGGAAAAACGCCACGCCACGCCCACCGTTACCTCCACCACGCGGCTCACCAGTAGCATTGCTCCTAGATTCTAGCCGTTATTGGTCAACTTAATACATTAATAACTAAGCCAATTTTTGTCGTATAACAATTTTAAAAAAAGCTAATTTTTCGTCTTTGCGCGCTCTACACGGTGAACCTAGTCAGGTTATCTAGTTACTTAACACCCTGTATAGGCCTGTCTTGAATTTATGGATCAAAGACGAACAAAAAAATTGTTTTTTTTCCCGCATCACGAATCAATCGAGGTTAAATTAAAAATATAAGTTCAACAATACTGTCAAGTTAAAAAGCTCCAAACTTGACAGTATGACGGTATAAAACTTGGAACCACTCGGGTAATCCTTTCCTCTCTGGTTGCAATCCAATACGTTATTAGTTAAATTGAATCGATTGGAAAAAAAGAGAGAAAAGAAAAGCTGAAAGTGTTTATTGATAAATGCAGAAAAAATCACGAACCAATTCGAAAAACGAGGACGTTTGATTCACAGGAAATATGATCCCAAATAAATCACTTTGTGTTCATTTCTGACGTCGTCAATGATAGTTAATAATAATAACAACTCATAATGAAGCTTGGTATTTCGTGCAGGTATAGATATGTCCATGTTCTCCTTCATTTACGATGCATCGAAATTTATTTCAAAACATTTCATACAATATCATTTTATTTATCGTGATATTTGTATTTCAAAACGTGAATTTTGCAGTATTTCGTAGAAGCGTATCGAGATCAATACTTTTTTTTAAAACAAAAAAAAGTCACGGTATAAAAAAAATTGACTCAAGGACATTCGTGCTCCTTCAGTCATCGTACATCATGCAACATTGCTCATTCAAGATTTCCCCTTAACGCGGAATATTCTCAGAGGTAAATCTATCTACCGTACAATGATCGTCATCACTGATTACGTTTTTCGTTTATTTTTTTTTCACGCTACCTAAATTATCACCAGATTGAAAAAAAAATTCTCCCACGGGCGAAGCTCTGTCTAAATTGCAAAAAAAAATTGTCCAACTTTGTGCGATGGCACAAATGACGACAAAAAAAAATGGATAAGATCAACCACCCGAAAAAAAAAATTCTATTCGCGAAAACGAATGACAGTAAAAATTTAGTTTTTTTTATAGCACCCCCCAAATTTTTAGTTCATGACCAAACAAAAAATATCAGACCAAAAAAAACCCTTAATATTCACATTAAACCTTGCCTCAATTTCCACGCTTTACATCTAATTTATTCTTTCCGAAACAAGTAAATATATAGTAATGAGAAAAACATATTTTTGTAGAAAATTGAACGCTCTACAAAAAAGGTTTCTTATGATTTTTCGATAAACTCACTCCTTCAAAAGTTATTCAAGGTTAAAGTTGAACTTATAGGAAATTTTTCAGATTTTCCTGCTTTGACGGCAAAATTATTATTATTTAGATAAAAACTAATTGTTCATTTTGAAAAATATCTGATTCTGACTGTACTATAATAAAAATGATTGAGAAATAATTTCGAAGAATGGAAAATAATGTGGCTAACGAGTACATTTTAGTACATTCAGTAGGAATTTTGAATAAATCGGTGAGGGGTAAGAATTTGACACGTTTTCGAAATTGTGAGAGGTCGTTCAGAACAGTGATCGGCAAAAAAAATCTATCTATTTTTATTATCCGATTTTTTCAAAAAATTAATAATCAGCAAAAAAATATTATTAATTTTTTCGAAAAGTAGTAATTAGTGACGAAATATTTATAATAATTATTAAAAATTTAGTAATTGTCAAAAAAATATTACTAATTTTTCGAAACAATTAGTAATTTGTGACAAAATAATACTAATTTTTCTAATAAATAAGAAATGAGTGACAAAATCTTTCGCGTTGTTCCAAAAAAATGAGTAATTAACGATAAAATATTACTAATTTTTTCCAGGAATTAGTAATTAGCGTGGAAGATATTGCTAAATAACCAAAAAATATAGTTATCATAAAAAATAAAACAACTTTTTTAATAGATAGTTGTTTGAGCTTCTAACGATGACTCAATCCGTAGAAACAAGTACGTAAATATACAAAATACTTTCTATAAATTACTGTTTTTTTTTTATTAATTAGTAATATCTTCCTTACCAATTACTATATTTTGAAAAAAACTTGGTAATATTTTTTCGCTAATTACTAAGTTTTTTGGAAAAACTAGAAATATTTTGTCGCTAAATACTGATTCTTTAGAAAAATTAGAAATATTTTGTGACTAATTACTAATTTTTTTGGAAAAATTGGAAATATTTTCTTACTAATTACCAATTTTTAAAAAAAATTACTAATGTTTTTCTATTAATTACGAATTTTTATAAATAATTAGTACTATTTTTTGACTCATTTTTAATTTTTCGAAAAAATTATTAATATAATCAATATCGTTGACGAAAAAATCGATACTGCCGATCACTGGTTTAGAATAATTATAAATGAGTAAAAACGTTATTATTTCCAAAAATTCTCTACAAACAAGCTCTCTTATCAGTTTACGATAATATTAGCCACATTATTTTCCATTCTTCAAAATTATTTCTCAATCATTTTTATTATAGTACAGTCAGAATCAAATATTTTTCAAAATGAACAATTAGTTTTTGTCTAAATAATAATTATCCTGCCGTCAAAGCAGGAAAATCTGAAAAATTTCCTACAAGTTCACTTCAACCTTGAATAACTTTTGAATGAGTGAGTTCATCGAAAAATAATAAGAGACCTTTTTTGTAGAGCGTTCAATTTCCTACAAAAATATGTATCTCTCATTGCTACATATTTACTTGTTTCAAAGAAAAAAAATTATATGTAAAGCGTAGAAAAATCCCATGTTACACTGCGACCTCGATATTCGGAATCTCGATCTTTGCGATTGCAGCGTAGTGGGAGAAGCGCCAAGCCAATCGCGTCAGGCCGCCGTCAGCCACCAGCTGCGCAGAGACGGTTCTGGGCAATGTGCGCAACCCCACTTCTTGCAAGAGCCGGTCCCACACAATTCCGATTATCGAGGTCGCAGTGTATCTAGACGGGAAATATATCGTCTTTGGGGCAAGGTTTATTGTGAATATTAAGGTCTTTTTTTGGTCTGATATTTTTTGTTAGGTCATGAACTGAAAATTTGGGAGGGCGCTATAAAAAAAAACCAACTTTGTAAATAACGGACAGCCTAATAGATATCCATGTATATATGTATATTTGTCAATAATTCAGAAATAATTCAGGTCGATGGTAAACAGTATCGAAGCCTTGAATCCCCGAATTTTATTTTTCCTCCCAAAATAAATAACGAAAAAAATGAATAAAATCAAGATAAGGAAACATACTTTTCGTCCATTTTTTGTATCGTGTCGGTCATCGACAGCGTCTTGGCCTCCAGCCTGGCGATCAAATCTGTCTTATGCTTAAGCGAGCCCTCGCACTCCTGAAATCGAACGAGGCTCTTGTGAATCGAAAACATTGAAAAACAAAAGAGTAAATTTTTCTTCTGCGAAATAACAACAACAACAATAACAATAACCAATAACAATCATTCGATCTTGTGAATTTCGAGCTGAAAGGCTAAAATCAGGCCCAACGCTTTTGTCAAGGTCATGGTAGGTCATTCTCCGCCGCCGGACCGTATAAAAAGGGAAGAAAGAGAGTTTGAAGAAAAATCATGAAAAAATTGATAATCGCGGAAATGATTGCGGCGTGATGAATCGTTCAATCGCTCGTTGATTTAGCAAGCTCCGATTCCACGGTTTTATTCTCATTTATCGAGGATGGGGTCAAGGAGCCACGCTCGAACGACAAACGCTTTTTCTTCGACTGTTCGTCGAACGATCGATGAGCGAAATTTCTATCGCCGATCGTTGGCAGCGGCGGCGGAAGCTGCGTCGAAGGCGGTGGCTTCGGTGACAATGGGCTCGTTTTGACAAATGACTTTGTCGAGCCCGGCGTCGAGGGTGAACGTCCAAACTCGAGATCCTTCATTAGATTGTATTTCTCAAGGTTGTTTAGTATCTTGCCGATTTGATTGGTCTTTGCGTGAAGTCTGCTCACCATTTCTCCCTTCTGCGTCAGCTCGTGCTCGCACTCCTACAATTCGAAAGACATTCACAGAGCGAGATGGTGACGACGGACCATCAATTTTTCCTCTATTCACATTTGTTTCAATATTTTTGAATTTTTTTTCAATTCACATTCAAAAAGCTCTCGGTACATATCAGGATATCTGAAAAACTATTAAAAAAACCAAAAAAACGGATTTTCTTTCAGCAACCGCCATTTTGACTTGATACTTTGAAAATTTTTATCGTCAATTGCAGGATCAACTTTTTTTCATCTATCTTTCGACGGCGGTATGGAAGAACGTGCTATCTCAAATTGTGCTAGAAGAACGTGCTATTTCAAATTGTGCTAGAAAAACGTGCTATCTCAAATTGTGCTAGAAGAACGTGCTATCTCAAATTGTGCTAGAAGAACGTGCTATCTCCAATTGATCACAATTGGATCTCAAATTGTGCTAAAAGAACGTGCTATCTCAATTTGTGCTAGAAGAACGTGCTATCTCAAATTATGAGAGAAGAAGGTGGTATCTCCACTTGTAATCAATTGGATCTCAAATTGTGCTAAAAGAACGTGCTATCTCAATTTGTGCTAGAAGAACGTGCTATCTCAAATTAAGATAGCACGTGGAAGGTGGTATCCTCAATTGATCACAATTGGAGATACCACCTTCTTCTCTCATAATTTGAGATAGCACGTTCTTCTAGCACAAATTGAGATACTACCTTCTTCTCTCATAATTTGAGATAGCACGTTCTTCTAGCACAAATTGAGATACCACCTCTTTCTCTCATAATTTGAGATAGCACGTTCTTCTAGCACAAATCGAGGTAGCACGTTCTTTTAGCACAATTTGAGATAGCACGTTCTTCTAGCACAATTTGAGATAGCACGTTCTTCTAGCACAATTTGAGATAGCACGTTCTTCCATACTGCAGTCGCTTGAATGACCCGCTTCGAAACTGCATCGCTCGAAAGACCTTTCCGAAAAGTGCTTCCCGAACATCGTGTCTGCTGATCGGTCACAATTGTACAAGACAAGTCAAGAAGGATTTTTTACGAATCCGTCGGGTGGAAAATTTGTATCAATTCTCGACAAGGCGAACCTGTGCCTAAAAAATTTCAACAATTCTTCGCTATCGAGAGAAAAATGAAAATGTGGATTAAAAAATAACCTACCGAGCAAAAATCTCCAACGAAGATCCAGTATAGATATGACGTATGTATATGGGGCATTCCAAGACGATTCGACCTGGATCTAAACCTTCACTTCTCCGATTTTGTCCGCCATTTTGTATGGTTTTGTAGTACCTCTGAAGAGCACTCAGGATTTTTTACAGATTTTTTAGAAACGATTTGACTTAACTCTAATTTTGTAAACAAATTATTTTTAGCCCAAATTTGAAATTTAAAAAAATCACAAAAATCCCTTTTTTTATATGAAAAATTTAAAAAAAGTAGGAACAGAAATGAATTGAGTGGGCCCTTATCCTACCATTTTTTCAAACACCTTCAATTCATACAAAAATGTTTGGATAACGGCCCACTCAATTCAGGGTCCTCCTTCCATTTATAAAAAGTTGTTTTTTTTTTTGGAAAAAGCTTATTATGAACAGAAGAAAACTCCAGCCCACTTTGGTTAAACGCTTGAAATTTTTCACATAAAAAACGGGATTTTTGTGATTTTTTTCAAATTTCAAAATTAGGGTTAAAATAATTTGTTTATAAAATTATAGTCAAGTCAAATCGCTTTAAAAAAATCTGAAAAAAAATCCGGAGTACCCTTTAGAGGTACTAGAAAATCATAAAAAATTGCGGAAAAAATCAGAGAGGTTAGACCGAGGTCGAATCGGTGAGGAATGCCTCAAATATTAACATAGGATGGCAATATCTATTTTTTTCCTCAGCATCCAAAACGTTTTTTTACCTAAGATCTTCCGCGAAACATTTATCGAGCTTAAATTTTGTATCCAAGGACGAATGAAAATGAACTATGGGTTAATGCAGCCCTCACGAACCTTGCGAAAAAGAACACGAAGATTGTTTGAAAAAAAAAGAACGGACATTCGAAAATAAAAATCACCTGTAATTTTTTGTACATCTCCAGATTGATGAGTTTTATGTCTTCCAATTGGCTTCTGAGGGATACGATAGTGTCCTGTTTATCGTGAATATCCTTTTCGAGCAGTTTCATGGCGACCTCCATTTCCGATTTCATGCTTATCTGTGATTAAAAAAAAGTAATTAATTATCGTTTGATGTCCTTCCCTGAGAAAT
>OX333073.1:3389980-3423058 GCA_946863875.1 Alloplasta piceator
TCAAGGGCAATACTCAAGGTCAATACTCAAGGTCAATACTCAAGGTCAATACTCAAGGTCAATACTCAAGGTCAATACTCAAGGTCAATACTCAAGGTCAATACTCAAGGTCAACACTCAAGGTCAATGCTCAAGGTCAATACTCAAGGCCAATACTCAAGGTCAATACTCAAGGTCAATACTCAAGGTCAATACTCAAGGTCAATACTCAAGGTCAATACTCAAGGTCAATACTCAAGGTCAATATTCAAGGTCAATACTCAAGGTCCATACTCAAGGTCCATACTCAAGGTCAATACTCAAGGTCAGTATTCAAGGTCAATACTCAAGGTCAATACTCAAGGTCGATACTCAAAGTCAATACCCAAGGTCAATACTCGAGGTCAATACTCGAGGTCAATGCTCAAGGTCAATACTCAAGGTTGATAGTCAAGATTAAAAAAATTACTTCAAATGTCTGTTGAGCTCCTCGATGTAATTCTTCTGATCGAGAACCGTCGTCATGTTGTCGTTCTCCTGTTCCTCGTCGGGCGAGTCACCGGGTATATGATTGCTGTTTCTCAGATAGAGAGAAAAATCTATGACTCCCTGTTGACAATCGAGATCTTCCTCCTGCGATTGAATTCAAGAGAACTCGATTGAAACCATTTCTGTTTCACGTCGACGCGCTAATTGAATTTTCAACCCTTCTTCGACGATGACCTTGCACTGACCTTGACGCAGAAATTACAATCAATGACGTTGAGACCAACGAGAAGACCCATTACAACGATCGCCTCGTCGCTGAGCATAAGAGCATCGGGCTCGAAATACTCGGACAAAAGGTCGTCACGATGGTCAATGAGGATCTTGAGATAATCGGCCAATTTTTTTTGCATCAGTGCCATCCGCAACCAGGCACGTGCACGTCCCATTGCTGTTCTGTAAAAACCAAACCATTTTTGTTTCCCCTCGGCAAAACTCAATTTGTTTCTCAAAATTTATTATTCAGAGCCATTGTTTTTTTTAATTATTTTTTTTTATTAGTCGATGGATCGATTTTGTAAAAAAAAAAATTAATCGATACCTTACGGTCGGCAAATCACGTATACTCGACGTAATATCCTGAGCCTCGGCGCAATATTTTTCCACCAATTGCAGTATGTCCCAAAGTTCTTTTTTCGGTCCGAGAAGACCCTGAAAATTGCGATCGTCCTCAATATTTTTTTAAATTATAGGACAAATTATTTTTTTTGGGATTGCAGAGGTCATTGAACGCTTTGACACATGATTAACGTATAATAATATTTATATATGCACTGACCTTCAAAAGCTTGGAAACACTCTTCCTCATTCCGCGCCGCACAAAAAGTTTCACTGCTTTTTCAAAAATGAAAATATTTCAATTCAACAGGCCGTTCATTTCAAAGGAGACATATTCAGCTTCATTTTGCTCTTTCCAAAAATTTTTTTCGAATTTTTTTCAACCCAGTACGACCTTTGAAACATGGTCATTTTTTGGCTTTTATTTTGGCGTTGAAATTTTGGCGCACGACCCATTACATTTTTTGAAAGTGTTTTTCTCGTGAAAAACTTGTGGAGGGGAGTGTAAGCTTCAATTTCGTTTTTTAAAAAGTTTCGTACGATTTTTTTTCGCAAAAATATTTAATATTTTGTAAAAAACGACCATATTTATAAAATGGAGCGTAACTCTGAAACTACTGGATTTATGTGAAATCACTAAGAGGGTAAAAAGTTGCATACAATTATTTTGGGCTCAATCGAATTTTTTCAGAATTTTTTATCACATTTTCTTTCGAGTTTTTTTTCTGTTAACGAGAAATTTTTTGAATTTTTTTTTTTTAAATTCTGAAAAAACTTCATTGAATCTGGAATAATTGTGTGCAACTTTTTACCCTCTTAGTGATTTCACGAAAACCCACTGGTTTTAGAGTTGTGCTTCATTTTATAAATATGATCTTTTTTTTCAAAAATCTGAATATCTTTGCGAAAAAAAATCGTACGAAACTTTTTAAAAAACGAAATTGAAGCTTATCCTCCCCACCACAATTTTTTCACATGAAAAACCGTTTAAAAAAATTGTCATGGATCTTGCACAAAAATTTCAACGCCAAAAAAAAGCTAAAAAACGACCATGTTTCAAAGGACGTACCGGGTTCAAAAAAAATCGAAAATTTTTTTTGGAAAAAGCAAAATGAAGCTGAATATGTTCCCTTTGAAACGCCACATGTTGAATTGAAATATTTTCATTTTCAAAAGAGCAGTGAAACTTTTTGTGCGAGGCGGAATCGAGGCGAGTGTTTCCAAACTTTTGGACGAGAGTGTGTTTATTATTTACCTTTTTGGGACGCAGTCCGTGCCTCAGAACGTGCTCGAGAACTATGAAAAAGTGTTGAAGGGGCATGTGATCGGAATCGAGCATACGTCCATACTTGAGAGAAGTCTCGATAAGCTCCTTAACGATCAGTTTAGAAATGTTGACGAGATTGCTTCTCTCGATTATAACAGGATCACGTGCTGTAAGAAAAGAAAAAAGACAATATCGCTATGGTTCTCATTTTTTTTTTTTAAATCTCCAAAATTGTCACTTTCGTTACTCTGGTCATCGTCGTTCGTCGCGTTAATTTTTCTCCATTCAAACGTTTGTGTGTTTGTTGTTTTTTTTTTCAAGCTCCAGGAATGTGAAAAGCGAGTGTGAAAGATTCGAGTAGGATTTTTCTTTGTTTACTCAGCGAAATAGTGAAAATTAATCGAAAAGAAGTGTTCGTGAAATTTCTTTGTGTCAGCAACAGTGTAAAGCGTGATTGTTCATCAATTCTTTCACGATAAAAGCTTAGAAGTGCAGATGAGAGAACCATATCGAACGGTCGAGAGTCGACAAAAACAATGATAAAAAGTGCAAACTGAAATTTGCCCTTCGCAGTTATTTTTGAAAACCAAATTATTAATCAATAAATTATTCAGGGTTGCAAATAATGCATGACTTTTTGTAATGCATTGCTATTTTTATTACCCGTTACAATGTAGTGTGTAGTGGAAAAAATGTCCATTACCCATTACAATGTAGTGTGTAATGGAAAAAATTTCCATTACTCATTACGATGTAGTGTGTAATGGAAAAAAATTACATTACCCATTACAATGTAGTGTATAATGGAAAAAAATTCCATTACCTATTACAATGTAGTGTGTAATGAAAAAAAAATCCATTACGCATTACAATGTAGTGTGGAATGGAAAAAAATTCCATTGCCCATTACAATGTAGTATGTAATGAAAAAAAAATCATTACCTATTACAATGTAGTGTGTAATCGACAAAATTTTGCTTGTTCATTACAACTTAATGGGTAATGGAAATTTCGGACATTTTTTATTATATTGTAGTAGTTTTTTGAAAACTACTACGATATAAACTACTACGGCAAGAAAAATTTCATGCTAGTGCCCCAGACTTTTATTATTATTCTTTCCTATTCTTTATAATTGCCACTTTTATAATTTTCTTTTATAATTGACACAGCGCTGGATTGCATATAGATTTTTTTTAGAATTCAAGGTACATACCCAAGTCATTGAAATGTAATGCAGAATTGCAATAATTTATTCATCTATATTTTTCCATTCCCAAAATTGCAATCAAAGTTTTGTCCGTTACACATTGCATTGCAATGGGTAATGGAAATTTTTTCTATTACACACTACATTGTAATGGGTCATTCAATTTTCTTCCATTACACATTACATTATAATGAGTAATAAACATTTTTTCCATTACACACTAAATTATAATGAGTAATGAACATTTTTCCATTACACACTACATTGTAATGGATAATGAAAATGTTTTCCATTACACACTACATTGTAATGGACAATGGATTTTTTTTTCCATTACAGACTACATTGTAATGAGTAATGTAAATTTTTTCCATTACACACTACATTGTAATGGGTCATGATAATGTTTTCCATTACACCCTACATTGTAATGGGTAATGGATTTTTTTCCATTACACACTACATTGTAATGGGTAATGGAATTTTTTTCCACTGCACACTACATTGTAATGGGTAATGGAAAATTTTTCCATTACACACTACATTGTAATGGGTAATGGAAATTTTTTCCATCACACACTACATTGTAATGAGTAATGAAAAATGTTTCCATTACACACTACATTGTAATGGGTCATGAAAATGTTTTCCATTACACACTACATTATAATGGGTAATGGATTTTTCTTCCATTACACACTACATTGTAATGGGTAACGGATTTTTTTCCATTACACACTACATTGTAATGGGTAATGGCTTTTTTTTTCAATACACACTACATTGTAATGGGTAATGGATATTATTTCCACTGCACACTACATTGTAATGGGTAATGGAACTTTTCTCTATTACACACTACATTGTAATGGGTAATGGAAATTTTTTCCATTACACACTACATTGTAATGGGTCATGAAATTTTCTTCCATCACACATTACATTGTAATGAGTAATTAAAAATTTTTCCATTACACACTACATTCTAATGGGTAATGGAGATTTTTTTCTCGCACACTACATTGTAATGGGTCATGAAATTTTCTTCCATCACACATTACATTATAATGAGTAATGAAAAAATTTTCCATTACACACTACATTGCAATGGGTCATGAAAATGTTTTCCATTACACACTACATTGTAATGGGTAATGGATTTTTTTTCCATTACACACTACATTGTAATGAGTAGTGGAAATTTTTTCCACTACACACTACATTGTAATGGGTAATGAAATTTTTTTCCATTACACATTCTAAAAGTAATGAATAATGCATTACTTTTGCATTGCAAATTTCAAACCCTGAAATGAATGAATTTATTGAAAAATTAATTACTCAATTTTTTTTAATTCATCGAGACCCGAGATTATTATTTTTGTTTATTTTTTTACTGTCTGAAATTTCGGAGAAAATTAAAAATTGAAAAAATGTCCGAGAGATGCGAGGAAAAAAAGCGCGCGGATATACAAACACATGCTGGAGAAGTGCTGAATTGGCGGTGAACTTTGCGGGATAATGTCGAAAAGCTCGGCGGGCGTAACGTGAGTCCGTTGACAACGAAGATGATCGTCGTGTGACTGAAGATTACGGTCGTGATGATTTTGTAGTGTCATTGACGGCATTGTAATACCGCTTAAGGGGATGATCGGTGGCGACGGCGAGCGTTGCAACGATTCTTGCATCGTGTATTCAACGTCCTGCAGCTCTTTGAGGCACAGCCATTCGCCATCGACGGAGACACGAAAGTTGCAGAGATAAATCGTGTCTTGGGCACCTGCCATATCCTGCTCGATCATTATATCGCCGTGCTGAAGTTGGTCACCCGTGGCCCGAAGCTTCGAGCCAGCTTGGCCCTCCTGCCGCATATATCACTCTTTCTCACCCCTTAATTAACCCTCGATCGTATTCTTCCACCTTGAAGACTCTCGAGACAAGATAACTCCAACTCTGGTGAAGATATCGATCCATCAACCGATGCAATTATTGAATTGAATCAGAGCTAGGAAGTACTTAAAAAGTACTTCAAGTCCTTAAGTTTTCAAGTACTTGAAAAGTGTTTCAAGTATTGTACTTGAGTTTTCAAGTACTTAAAAAGTCCTTCGAATATTGTGCTTAATAATGATTATGACCTTGACGGGCAGAAACATGATCCTTTCATTTTTTTCCAAAAATTTGATTGCTTGAAACAAAAAAACCGTTGGATAGGTCAAATTGTCACTTTACAGGGAGTTTGTTATATTGAGCTGTAAAATTCACGTTCAACATTAGTCGTTTTGTCAATATTTTTGATTTGGCCGTTGATTTTCTAAAAATCTATAAATAGCCCTTTTCTCCCGTTTTTTTCAAATTCATGGCAACGATGGAAGACAGTTTTTTTTTCAAAAAACCATCGTCAATTCTTGTAGAGCGTTAATTCAAGTTTGTGAAACGCTCGTTCTGATTTCTGTGCGATCATTGGTTACTGAGATATCAATGGTCAAAAACAAAAAGATCTTTTTTCATTACAAGTCCGATATCTCAGCGAAAAATGGACGCAGCGAGGTCTTTAAAAAAAATAAATTGAAGCTAAATAAACAACCTATCCGGTCCATGTAATGGTTTAGCTGGAAAAAAAAATTCCACGCAATTGCAGCCAAAAAAAATTGATACAAATTCGCTAAATTTTTTTTTCTCGGTATTTCTCACGATTGCGTGAAACCTGTAGCTTTGCAGATTTTTTTGCTGAAAGATCTGAAAACTAGAAACTTGAAGCTTCAAAATGCTTTTTTTTAGACCTCGATATAACCATTTTTCACTGAGATACAGCATTGTTAAGAACCACTAAACCTTTAGAAAATTTTTTTGATCCCTTAATTTTTTTCACTAGTGTATTTAAAATTTCAAATACTTTTGTTTACTTCAAGTAATTTTTCAAATCCAAGTATAAAGTACTTTTGAATGTGTCTTGCTGATGGTTGCATGTACAAAGCCTAATATGTAAGTGAAAATAATATTTCGTGATGTATGAACATTAGAGTGATTCAAAAAAAGCGACAATTTTTTGGTTTTCGAAATAACCTATTAAATACTTTCGGAGAGGTGAAAAAAAATACCTATTAAAAGCAGAGCTCTTAAAATAAATATTTAGATATGTCTCATCGCCAATTTCTATTTCCCATTTAAATAATACAGGAAAAAAAATGTTCATACTTTGAAATTTTTTATCCCGGTTTCAAGTCAATGGATCGAATCGACCAAGACGTATTCTTGTAGAGAATTGAACGTTCTACAAAAAAGATCTCTTATGATTTTTCGATAACCTCACTCCTTCAAAAGTTATTCACGGTCTAATATATATGTATATGAGACTGTGAATTTGGGTGAATTACTGTTGGTCATTTTTAAAAAAATTAGGTAATTTATGTTAATGCAATTTAAACTTTAGTTTCAAGAAAGATTCTACGATATTTAGTAATAAGTTTCAACATTTTGCCGGAAACTAAAAGAAAAAAAGTGAAATTTACTCTAAATTTAACTTTAACCTTGAACTTACCCTTGAACTTCAACCTTGAATAACTTTTGAAGGAGTGCGTTTATCGAAAAATCATAAGAGATCTTTTTTGTAGAGCGTTCAATTCCCCACAAAAATATGTCCCGTTCATTCTGGTACATTGACTTGAAGCCGAGATATAAAATACCAAAGTTTGAAAAAAAATTTTTCTCTGTTATTTAAATGGGAAATAGAAATTTGAGATTAGACATATCTTAATATTTATATTAAGAGCTCTGCTTTTCACAGGCTTCTTTTTTCACCTCCCAGAAAGTATTTGTCTCTGAAAAACAGTCGTCTATGACAGTTTTTTAAGGGGGGAAACCCATATAAATGGTCGAAGATTACGAGGAATTTTGGGATTTTTTTTCCAACGCAACTACTGGACCAATCGTTTTCAACTTTGGAGGCTATTTTATAGTACATTCGAAGACTTGAAAAACATTTTTTTAATTTTGATTTTTCCTTGCCCGAAATTTTAAACGCGATTTGCTCGAAACTACATTTTCGCAATTTGCGGCAGCGATAAAAAAAAACTATTCATCCGATTTATTTCAACCAAATACTTTTAGACACATAATTACAAACCCTCGTCGATAAACCTCCATTAAGAAAAAATTAATTTAACTATCACTTTTTGCATTAAAATGTTCGCTGAAAATTCTATCTTTTTTCTCTGAGTGTCGCCATTATTACAATATTCAACTTTTGAAACTTTTTCTTGGTTTATCGACAGCGTACTTTCATATAAAATGTAATGGTTTCTCATTTTTTTTATTCGAATGAAAAACAAAAAAACTACAGCTACCGCAATTCGCCATCGGGGGAAAAATTCGTTCAGCAACGATTGGTTGCAGGCTGCTGATGAATACTTATTTTCAATTTAAAAAAATGTTTTTCAAGTCTTCGAATGTACAATCAAATAGCCTCCAAAGTTGAAAACGATTGGTCCAGTGGTTGCGTTGGAAAAAAATCCCGAAATTCCTCGTCATCTTCGACCATTTATATGGGTTTCCCCCCTTAAAGTCGATTAAGTTGGAGTAGTTTTAACAACCCATGTATTACATTCTTTACTTCTTCTTTTCCAAACCTGTATCAAAATATATCTAATTACAACCGTCAATGCTGTTTTTGAATTTTTTTTAATTCTTTGTTTAAGTACTTCTGGAACAATCTCAGTGTATTGCACAAGGTGAAAATATGTTTTGATACAAAAAGTACTCGAATGAAAATCAAATGAGAATTATAACCCAAATGTAAGTACCAGAACTTACGAGATATACCTGAAAACTTGAAAAGTACTTGAACTTGATTTTTCAAGTACTTGAACTACTTTAAATCTCAAGTATTTCAAGTAATAAGTACGTAGTACTTCAAGTACTTCCGGTACTTTGTACTTCAAGTATTTACGGTATTTTGTACTTGAAGTACTTTCCGGTACTTTGTCCAGCTCTGAATTGAATAAAAGTCCGCACTGTCGACGATTTTTTTCCCAACTTTCGCCTTTTTCTTTCACTCGAGGGATTCCTCGATTTTTCACTCACGATAATGAGATTCGAGCAAAAAAGAAAAACAAACAAAAAACGCGACTCTTCGGAATTTCCGCAACAGTGGACAAAAGGTTTGGAAAATAAAATTTCCAATTGCGTCCACTTTTGTTTATCGCTGTTTTCTCGGTCGATTTTCACCAACTCAACGCGTTCTTATCAATGCATTTTATTATTTAATTATTTGGTGTGAAATTTTGACAAAATATTCACAATATTTTTTAAGGAATTCAATGACAACAATTCAATTCAACATTGAGAGAGGTGCGTTTTCACGATGTGTCACATTGCTTCGACGAAAAAATTCTCGCAGTTTGTAACGGGGAAAGGAAAAACGACGAGGTGCCGGGGTGTGCGAACAGATGGAATATTGATCTTGCCGCCGTTCGAGCCACCCCCTCCACCTTCGGCTTGATCAATAATGCCGAAATTAAACGGAACAGCCGACACCGGCTGGTGCCGCCACCTTTTTCGATAAACGGGATCTACCTTATCGCGGTCGGTAATGCAGATACTCTGCAAAAACGTTCTTCAGAGCTGTGTAAAAAATTACAGAAATTCGAAAAAATTTCATCGAAACATTCGCAAATAATTAATTTATCATTCATCATATTTCACAAACATCATTTTCCAAGATATAGCATACACAGTTTATTTATAATTTATAGCAGGGTTGCAAATAATGCATTACTTTTTTTAATGCATTTGCATTTTCATTAACCATTAACATTTAATGTTTATGGGAAATAATTTTCACTAACCATTAAAATTTAATGGTTAATGGAAATTATTTTCATTAATGGATATTATTTTCATTAACCATTAAAATTTTTTCCATTAACCATTAAATTTTAATGGTTAATTTCATTGGCCATTAAAAAAGTAATGGATAATGCATTGCTTTTTCATTATTACAAATTTCGCAACCCTGGTTTATAGAAAACAGTTTATTTATAGTTAAGAAATATATTTTGTTGGCAATTTTATTTAAATATTCCTCAACTGTTGCAAAGTTTTGTTAGTCGTTAAAAAATATTCATGTTCTCACGACAAAATTTTATTTGTGTCAAAATAATTTATTAATTGTTAAAAAATATTTATTTCGCCAACTTTGCATTTTTAATAATTAACAAATGCAACTTTGCATTTGTTGATAATTAACAAATCCCCGTACATAGAAATATAATGTTTTCTCAGTGTAATACAAATATTGATTATATTAATTTTTCGACGCTCAAGTCAACGTAAACTAATCTAACAAAAAGCATTTTAAAGGGGAAGAATTCGGGTTCATCTCCTGTTTTTTAAAAAAATTTTACAATTTGTTTTTAAATTTAGGGTCTATTTTGCAGACGACTGTTTTTCGTCTTTTTCCTTCATTTCAGGTGCACCTTTACACTAAATAATAAATAATTATAGCCAAATAATAATTAATAATTAATAATAATAATTGATAATTAATTAACACTATAATTATTTACCTTTACATTTTTACCGAGGACATTTTTTTAATACATTTTTACGATTGGATTCATCAAGGGGAAAGTTTGAGTTCAATTTCCTTTTTTTTTTAAACTTTGAACGATTTTTGTTTCCAAAGTTATTCTGTTTTTTGTGAAAAAGAGGAAATTTGAAAAATCCCGTATAACACGAAAACGAAAAGGATTCATGAAAAACTTTAGGATTGAAAAAAGTTGCGTGTGTTTTCGTTGAGTTCAAAGGAATTTTTGCAGATTTTTTCTCAAAATTTTTTTTTTCTCATTTTGAGGCCGGAAAAAAATTTGGGAAAAAATTCGAAAAAAATTCCAATGTGTTGAAAATGGTTGAATACAGTATTTTTCCCTCTTGAAATTTTATCAATAATCCCATAGTTCTCGAGTGATGGTAAATGAATGATCCGACAGCTACGACCCAGGAAATGAGAAAAAAAAATGTTGGAAAAAAAATCTGAAAAAATTCCTCTGAACTCAACAAAAACAGACGCAACTTTTTTTAATCTTAAAGTTTTTCATGAATCCTTTTCGTTTTCGTGTTATACGGGATTTTTGAAATTTCTTCTTTTTTCACAAAAAACGAAATACCTTTGGGAAAAAAAATCGCTCAAAGTTAAAAAAAAAAGGAAATTGAATCTCAAACTTTCCTTTTTATGAATCCAATCGTAAAAAGGTATTTTAAAGAATTCCTCTAGAAGATGGATGCACCTGAAGAGAAGGAAAAAAAGGCGAAAAAGTTGTTTTCAAAATAGAGTCCAAATCTAAAAATAAATTGTAAAAACAATTTAATAAAAAAAACGAAACAAAGCCTACTTCTTCCCCTTCAAAATGCCGCTTGTTAAATTAGTTTACGTTCACTTCCAGCGAAATGACATAAAAAAACGTTCCAGACCTTTTTTGAAGTTTTGTCCGGAAACTTTTCACTAAATTTCCATGGAATTAGAAAAATATTTTTGAAAAGATTACATTAAACAATATTATAAATATGAAAGTCACATCAATTGTTCCTCAAAAAGATCTCTTTTAAAAAAAATTCCACTATATTTGGCCAAGAACGAAAATTGAGTGTCATTAACTTGAGAATTCTTTGAAGAGAAAAAAAAATTGTCGATGTCTCGCCTAAATTTTCCTAATCTACCTAATTTTCCTAGTTTAACATTGAAATAACTTTAACACAGATCCAGCGACGTTCAAATTTTCGCGCTGAAAGCCGCGAGCGCTCGGATGGTAAAGTCATTCTGACAATAAATTTTCATTCATACGATAATATATGTTATACTCACGTCTCGGTGTCCACCAAGCGTCGAGTTTTCTCGGTCTCGAGACAACGAGATCGGGCCATTTATCCTCCTTTATCGAGTAGCTCGACGGTGATCTTGATACACTTTTTTTATCGTTATTATCCTCCGAAAGCGTGCTGCTGCCTGTTTGTGATTTTTCGGACGGTGAAACGGGCAAACTTTCCCTGTTATCCTCCGCCATTTTTCACCTGCACCACTTGCAACAACGAAAAAAAAAAAAAAAATAATAATTTCAACAATTCAAAAACAGCCAGTCTAGAAATAAAAAAAAAATCTCCGATTGACGCCTCAAAGCATCACGTCTGTGTTTCTCGTGCGATAACGCTCTAATCAAACACACTCACCACAAACATACCGACACAAATACACGCTCACACGTTTCGTGTATTATTTTCACGCACGTGTGATAAACCGACTCTCGTATAGACGTACACACACACACACACATATATATCTTATAAAACGCAACACCAACGGATCTCGTTCGAGACGCTTTTTTTTTAAATTTTCGACCCAAGCCCACTCGCAGATGTTTTTTTTTTTTTTAATTTCAGGAAACAAGGAGGTATCTCCTTGTTGCAGCGCTTTCGTCGTTTAAATCGAGACCATTTTTTTCGCGGTTCAATTTTTCTCTAAGAGCAAATCACGAGGTGTGGCATCGAGCTGTATTAAATTTCACGTTTTTTTTTTCATTTATTTTTTTTTTATCTCGTGGCACTACGACGAGAAATCGACGTGACACTCACAGTGAATGAATAATAATCCGCTGCTCTTGCCATCGGTCGAGACCGTGGTCGAGACTGGCCGAGTAGACACACACACACACACGCACACACACACACGAACATACACACACACACACACACACACACACACACACACACACACACACACACACACACACACACACCCCACACACACACACACACACACACACACACACACACACACACACACACACACACACACACACACACACACACACACACACACACGAACACACACACACACACACACGCGCGCACACACACACACACACACACACACACACACGAACACACATACACACACACGCGCGCGCACACACACGCACACAAGCGCACGCACACACACACACGAAAATAACCAGCGGTGGAGACAGCTGGACAGTACCTCGTAAAAGTTAGCCACGATTTCTGTGCTACTTTTCTTCCCCCTCTTCGATCCTCCATATTGTGGTGGAATAACGTTTCGTCGATGACTGTAGAGAATGTTTGGCGCACGTTTCAAATCTCTCACGAACGGAGTGTATCTCGTAAAGATTCACTGTTTACTTTCATTGCCTTCGAATCTTCATTTTTGACATTTCCGATTGGTTCGTACGAATCTTGGATTCGAGAAGTGTTGGGCAATTTGTAATTAAAATAAATTGTTGACAAAGTATTTTGAGTTTATTCAGACGATGACAGAATATTTTTGGATTTCAATAATTCCATAAACGTTTGTGATCAAAAATATTCCAATACCAGTATCTGTATACAATGTGTGTATATGGGGCGTTCCATCCTAAATCGGACAGTTTTGAAACTTTTTTTTTTTATTTCCTCAATTTTTTTATATTTTTTAGTACCCATGAAAAAGCCCTTCCTGTTAAATTTGGAGATTTTTTGATTACCCGTTCAAAAGATATTGAATTAACAAAAAAAACCGCCCTTTTTTGGTATTTTGGTAATAACTTCTTTGATAATGATCCAAATTAAAAGTTTTTTCTTTTAAAATTTCCGTTTTTTATGGCCTTTTCAGAAAAAAATACAACAAAAATATTCGACGAGTTTTTGAATGAGTTTTTTGAGTTTTAAACTTTGAATCGCGTTTTTAGAGTGTCATTTATGATTTTTATTTTTATTTTTGCTTTAAACATCTATCTACTCAAAAAATTTTAAGACTAGTCCGATCGTAGGATTTCAATAACTACGATTTTTTTTCGATTTTTGGAAATTAAATTTTTGTTTTTTCAAAAATTATTATGAATACCAACTTATGGTTTTACTTCGTCAAAAAAAAAGATAATCGAATTTAAAAAAAAGCGTTTTCACGTGAAGAAAATCAGCTTTATTTTGCTTTTTGTAAATATTTTTTCTGATTTTTTTTCGATTTGGTACGCATTTTTGAACGTCACCTTTTTTTGGCGAAAAAGGCCAAAAGGCCTTTTTTCAGCTATCACGTATTGGGGGCACATTTAAGGACATTTTTTTGTCTTTTTTATCAACGGCACCTTCAAAAGGGATAGCAGAAGGTCCATATTCGTCTTTATAAAATTTTCGTACGATTTTTTCTCGCAAAGTTATTTCACTTTTGGCTAAAAAAAGGGAAATTTTGAAAGATGCAACGTAACACAAAAACTATAGAGTTTGAGAGCAAATGTCAAGTGTGAAAAAAGTAGCGTAGAAGAATATCTCTATGAAATTTTTTTTTTTTTTTACTATTTTTGCTCAAAACTCTGATGATGACGTCCCAGCGAAAAATTGTATCTCATTGAAATGTTCGTACTTCGCGATACAATAAAAATCTGAAACAATTCAGCAACATTTTGCATACTATAAATAACAATTATCAATTATTATTATTATTATTATTATTATTATTATTATCGATCATTGTTTATCAATAATAATATTGCCAATCACAAATTGTTTAAACAATTGTTTAAACGATTTATTCATAACTTTTGGGCAATATTATTATTGATAATTATTGTTTATAGCATGTTAAATATTGCTGAATTTTCTCAGATTTTTATTGTATGAGAGCATATAAATAAAGTTAAAAGAATCATTATTTGATTACTCAACCGATATCATTTGTAATTAATACTCTTGGGTCTTCATAATTTTTACAACCCGTATTTCACGGTTCTACCTTTATGGATGAAGTGTCAAAGGGATGATCTTTGTTTTAGAAATATTAGTTCAAAAATCATAAAAACTAAAATAATTCAGTGATGTAATTGAACAAATAATTGACCAATTATTTTGCTGAATTAAATTAGTTCTAAAGTTTAAACGTGTCATAGAAAATCATCCTCAGAGTGTAACATTCAAATGTTTGAAGCCCCTCTCTATTTTTAAATACATCAAGTACTTCGAGCATCGATTACAGGTAATTGAATTACTTCGAGCATCAATTACAAGTAATTGCATTACTTCTAGCATCAATTACAAATAATTGTATAATATGCTTCTGAACTAATTGTAATTAAAATGCATTCGGTGATCGACGATCGAAATAATTAGCAATTTTTAATTATAAAATCAAATCAGCATCGATTACAGGTAATTGAATTACTTCGAGCATCAATTACAAGTAATTGCATTACTTCTAGCATCAATTGCAAATAATTGTATGATATGCTTCTGAACTAATTGTAATTAAAATGCATTCGGTGATCGATAACCGAAATAATTAGCAATTTTAAATTATAAAATCAAATTATATTATAAATTATATTATAAATTATAATTATTAAGGATGTTGAGTCCCTATGAAATCTCTTAATGTTAATTGTTCAATAAATCGTCGTAAAATTTTTACACGACCTCTTGAATACTTCATGTAAAAACATATTAAATTTTCAGAATTCCTTATTACATCAATCTCCTTAAGGGTTAAAATGAAAAATGATGAGAAAATTCTGAAAATTTTGTATGTTTTTGTATGAAGTATTTAAGAGGTCGTGTAAAAATTTCACGACGATTAGAAAGCTCGTTATTAATATATTAACATTTTGTTAAGAACAATTTTTTAAACAAATAAAAAAAATATTTATCATTAATCTTCGTTTTGTTTCCGTTGCTTTCTATATAGTGTAGATATAAAAAAATTGAGAGGTCAAAAAAAAACTTATCACAAAGTTATATCAGTTTCGATAAGACTACATTTAATTTAATTTAATTTGTTAATGTTAATTGTTCGATAACGAGCTTCCTAATCGTCGTGAAATTTTTACACGACCTCTTAAATAATTCATCCAAAAACATACCAAATTTTCAGAATTTTCTCATCATTTGCGATTTGGGACTCAACATCCTTAATTTTATAATCTTTATTTTTTCGAAGAGCTCGTACCTTTGCTCGACAAAAAGTGGTTTTTATTTTTTTCTACTATGGCGTACCGTTATTAAAAAATTTTACATTCATAGTGTTATAGTGAAATATAGAAGGTTTGAAAAAAAAATTGTTTTATAATTTTGCCAAAATTGTATCACGGTTGAAAATCGAAAATGGAAGAAAAATAATTTTTTTTTCGAAGATTTTTCAGAGCTATATAGCTCTTAATTTTTTTTCTCGGAGCTATTATCAGCCCCCAAAACATATAAAAAATTTAGATCAACCGGTTAGGTCAATCCTGAGAAAATTTTTTTTTCCTGTTTTTTTACATATTTCACTTTTTCTTAATAACCAATTGAGTTAGGGATCTGAAACTTTCAGGATTTTATTATTTTACTAGTACCTACTTATGCTCTAAGTATCATTGAAAAACCTTTCGGGGGCAGATTCATCATCCTTATACCCCTAGAGCCTTCCCGTAGTAAAAAACTCCATTCGTCGCCATTGAAAAATCCCCATTCATTCTCCATTGCCAAAATAACCAATGGAGATGAATGCCGAATTGCCTAAGAGAATTTTCGCCATTGAATTCCCCATTTGAAACGGAATGGGGATTATCTAATGGGGATTCAATGGAGACAATCCCCTTAGGCAATTCGGCATTCATCCACATTGGTTATTTGGCAATGGGGAATGAATGGGGATTTTTCAATGGCGATGAATGGAGTTTTTACTATACGAAAGAATCTCCATTGCTGTTCGCCACTCATTCCCCATTGCCCACAAAACCAATGGATATGAATGCCGAATTTTCTAAGGACATTTTCGCCATTAAATTCCCCATTTGAAACGGAATGGGGATTATCCCATGGGGATTCAATGGAGACAATCTCCCTAGTGAATTCGCCATATTCACCTCTATTGGTTTTTGTGGGCAATGGGGAATAAATGGGATCATCAATGGAGATTCTTTCAAATGATTGCTATATATACATGGAATTACGCATTAAATAATCAAGTAAGTTATCAGTAAGTAAGGTTAATCATAATGCTAATATTAGCATAACGACCAATAATTATATCATATATCATATATAGCAATCATATATATATATGTATATATATATATTACATTTAATAGAAATTATTGAAGCTCAGAATTGAGAAAATAGATTGTAAGTGTATTCAGATGACGATTGATAATGAAAGTATATACGTTTCTCCTCTCACAAATCGAGTTGAGAGGGACTGATAAAATTATGTGTATATGTTAAAAATAAACGGTTTTAAAAATCATTTATCCCAAACGTACGCGCACTTGATGAGCAGTATATAATATATTTTTTTTAAATATATTATATTTTATTTTAAACTATTATATTATATTTTAAACTGATTGACCATCGATATAATCATCAGCATTTATTACAATTGAAGAAAATATTTGGTTCATATATGAGAATCAGCGACATCTACTCTTACTTAATTTTATTAATTCACCGCCGTTTGAGAAATATCGCATTCGGAAAAATTCTCATCGATCGATGGGTTCAATTGTTCTGCATTGAACCTCGAATATGGATTGCAACATCGTTAACGAATGCTGCTCATCATTCGATCAGTCGTCAATGAAGTGACAATATTGATAAATGTTGATCATTGTATAATTCGTAGTTACTTATTATTCAATGGGTATCCTTGGTAAATGCTGATCATTTCATCGTTAGCCGCATTTGGGTTCCAATGAACATCTGTGGGAAATGCTGATCTTTCAGTTCATCCGCATTGACTTTCCAATGGACATCATTGGGTAAAGCGGATCATTTCATTCATCAGCATTTACCTTCCCATGGACACCATTGGGCAATGCTGATCGCTCGATACATCCGCATTAGCTTTCCAATGAGCATCATTGAGTAATGATGATCATTCGATTCATCCGCATTTGATGTTCAATGGATACCCATTCACTGATCAATGGTCAGCCCTGTACGCCATTGACAAATGCAGAAATCTCAATGGGTCCCCATTCATTGTCCAATGGAGTCGTATGAGGACCATTGGTTGCCATTGGCGATTCAATGGAGTTTTTTACTACGGGTTTATAAACGAAAAATTGAAAAAAAAACGGACGAAATGTGTAATTTGGACCGATACAGCTGGACACTCTCGAGTGATCCTGGAAGGTCCAAAAAGAAAAAAAGGTACACCCTCTGTTAATAAACGTTGCGCACGCACTCCAAAGGCTCAACAACCCCAGAAGAGAGAGTATAGAGTCGACCTCTCTCGCACTCTCATTGACGATCAGCGCCCCGGAAAACTCTCAAAGTATCATCGTTCATTCTTCTCGTCATTCGTGCGTTTGCTCTCATCGCGAAAAGATATATTTGCCAGTTCTCGAGAACGTCTGAGCGCGGTTTGAATTCCGCGTCAACGTTGATTAACGTTCCGACAAGTTGAAAAACTTTTTACCAAGAAAAAAAGCAATGAAACGCAACAGCGCGTCGATCGGTGAATAAACTTTCCGTTTTTCTTCTCGTGTCGTGATATATAATAATTTCGATAATTCGAATCTTCGAATCGCTCGCGGATCACGCGCGAAATTTTATCAATCATGTACGGAATGCTTCTCGAGAGCGTGCAACACTTTGTCCAGGTTTGTAAATTCATTTTCCATGAAAACTAAAATTTTACCATTTGTATGAATATTTTATTTATTACATTTTATTTATACATTTTTTTTTTTTATTTATCTATGGGAATTTTTTATTCTCAACCATTGCTTTTTTATTAATACTTTTACCATCAAGCAACGAAGAAACAATAATTCAAATCGTTAGAAAAAAAATTTATACACTAACGGCGAAAAGTTTCCGGACAAAACTTCAAAAAAGATCTGGAACATTTTTTTATAACATTTCGTCGTAACGTAAACTAATTTAACAAACGGCATTTTAAAAAGGAAGAATTCGGCTTCATTTCCTGTTTTTAAAATTATTTTTACCATTCGTTTTTAGATTCGGACTCTATTTTGAAAATAATTGTTTTTCGCCTTTTCTTCCCCTTTCTTCAGGTGCACCCATTTTCCAGAGAAAATTTTTTAAAGACATTTTTACGATTGGATTCATAAAGAGGAAAGTTTGAGCTTCAATTTCCTTTTTTTAATAACTTTGAGCGATTTTTTTTTCCCAAAGTTATTCTGTTTTTGTGAAAAAAGAGGAAATTTGAAAAATCCCGTATAACACGAAAACAAAGAGGATTCACGAAAAACTTCAAGATAGCAAAAAGTTGCGTCGGTTTTTGTTGAGTTCAGAGGAATTTTTTCAGATTTTCATTCTTACAAATTTTTTTTTCTCATTATGAGGCTCGGAAAAAAAATGTAGGAAAAAAATTTGAAAAAATATCCAATGTGTTGAAAATGGTAAAATATAATATTTTACCTTCTTGAAATTTTATCAGTGATCCCATAGTTCTCGAGTTACGGTAATTGAATGATTTGATCTCCAACCCAGAAAATGTGAAAAAAAAAATTTTGAAAAAAAATCCGAAAAAATTTCTCTTAACTTAAAAAAAACAGACGCAACTTTTTGCTATATTGAAGTTTTTCATGAATCCTCTTTGTTTTCGTGTAATACGGGATTTTTCAAATTTCCTCTTTTTTCACAAAAAACAGAATAACTTTGGAAAAAAAAATCGCTCAAAGTTAAAAAAAAAAGGGAATTCAAGCTCATACTTTCCTCATTATGAATCCAATCGTAAAAATGTATTTTAACAAATTCCTCTAGAAGATAGGTGCACCTGAAGAGAGGGGAAAAAAGACAAAAAACAGTTGTTTTCAAAATAGAGTCCAAATCTAAAAACAAATTGTACAAATAATTTGAAAAAACAGGAAATGAAGCCTAATTCTTCCCCTTCAAAATGCCGTTTGCTAAATTAATTTACGTTGACTTCCGGTGAAATGGTATAAAAAAACGTTCCAGACGTATATATATATATTTTTTTTCAACGATTGGAATTAGCGTTTCATCGTTCCTTGATGGAAAAATTATTTATAAAAAAATAATGATTGAGAATAAAACATTCCCATCGATCGATTCAACCTGAAGGAAAGAAAAAATTATTGTTTTCTCGAGGGATATCATCGTTACTCTTTGATCGACAAAAAATAAACGTGGTAATATGCGAAGAGGGCTCTCGTGAACCTTGAATTTGGCGAGTAATAAATGGAACTGCCCCCCTGAGCCGTATTATTTCGCTCCCTTCTTTCATCCAAAACCAATGTATATATACTTTCCAGTAATCCAAGCACGAACTCTCGTGCTCACTTTTCTTTGATACTTAATGTGCCTCTGGGCTTTGATGAAGCTCTCCCTCTCTCTCTCTCTCTCTCTCTCTCTCTCTCTCTCTCTCTCTCTCTCTCTCTCTCTCTCTCTCTCTCTCTCTCTCTCTCTCTCTCTCTCTCTCTCTCTCTCTCTCTCTCTCTCTCTCTCTCTCTCTCTCTCTCTCTCTCTCTCTCTCTCTCTCTCTCTCCTCCCCCTCTCTCTCTCTAATTATCCTCGAAGCGAGGGAGGAAGTGATATAAATTATTGAATTAGCCAAAGAAACGTGTCGCAGGGGTGAGAACGGCATCGTTCTCTTCATCAATATTGGAGAAAAGCTTCGTTGATACGAAAGCGGTACGTAGGAAGAATCTCTATGCAAAAAAAGCGACAAGCAGATGGGGAAAGCAGGTCGCTGAAATAAGAATGAGGATAAAAACCATTTCCCGGCGCATAATTTATATGTTTACGAATGAAAAGTAGATCGAGATAGGAAGATTGAAAAATCCATGAATAACAAAATCGTACAAATTTTCTCAATGGCTTCCTCAATTTTTTCTCGTAAAAAAAAAGCTGAATAAACGATGGAAATAAATCAGGAAGCTTTGATAGAATTCTTCCAAATCTTTATCATCTTCGAATCTCACGAAAGACCTTTCCAAAATTTAATACCAATCATGTCCCTCGATGGATCTTTGCAAAAAATTGACACAATTACAGAAGTTACACAACATTTTTCGATGTTTCCACACTGAGAGAAAAAATTACTAAAACCAATGGAATAAAGTTTTGAAGGCAAAAAATCATTTTTTTTCATTATTTGCCAAAACATATTAGATTGGTTCCCTTATATATTTACTTGGTTCATTTTTTTCAGTCAATTCCATAATCTTCTGTTTCAATAAACGAATTTACTTGAATCTAACAATATGTTATCAATTATATGTAATATATTGTTTGAATCAAGAACACATTTTATCATTCAAAACATGCATGTCTTTTGATACAGGAAGCACTGAGGAATTTTTTTGTTGTTGAATCAACAAATTAATTAGTCCAATCAACAGGAAAAATGATTGATTCAATCAAACGCGTGTTTATTAATTGTTGCTAAACATTTTATAAAAAATATATAGCCCTTGCCAAATAATTTAATATGCATAGTTTAGTGATCCCAAAAAGAGATAAATAGAAAAAAAGACAAATCTGCGAACCCTCGACCCTACCTACCATCATACCTATCCTACCTAACTAACTAACACGCTACCTATTACGCTATCGACTATTACTATGCTCTTGAAAAAAGTTAGGAGTTATGAAGATTCGAATGTAAAAAACATTTATAAAACCAGTTTTTTAATTTTTGACAATTTATGTATACTATTAAAGTTTACTATAGAAATGATAGTTCTTTGCTTGAAGGAAATAAAAATTTCATCATTCCAAACAAATATTCTATTGGAATAAAATAATGTGTTATTTATTTTAATACAGCATCTTTTAAAATAATCACAATCAATTTTATACCTAATAAATATTGAAAATACTACAGAAATATTTTTAGAAGTAAGATTATCATGAATTTATTGCAAAAAAATAATTTTGTTTGCAAAAAATAATTTGATATTGATGTCGTTTTTCAGATTTAAATGATCTCATGTTTATGATTCAATAAATCTAATTAATCCAATGAATGCAAATTTATTAAAATCTATTTAAATAAAGATATTTTTAGAAGTAAAATAATAATGAATTGCAAAGAAATAATTTTGTTCAAAAAAAATAATTTCATATTGAAGTCATTTTTTAAATCCAAATAATGTCATGTTTATGATGCCATAAATAATTTTCTTCAAAAAAAATAATTTTGTATTGAATTCGTTTTTTAGATCCAAATAATCTCATGTTTATGATGCGATCAATGTAATTAGTCCAATGAATACAAATTTAATCAAATCTATCATGCTTTTAATTGTTACTATTAAATAAGAGTTTAATATAATAGAGTAATAGCCGTGAAAATATTTTTTTAAATGAAGAGTGATTTTCTTGGTTCAACAAATAAATAATCGAATTAATACTTTCATTTAATAAATAAATTCATGTTTTCGAATACAATAATTTTTTCTCTCAGTGCAGAACTGAGCTTCGTTCGTGAGAAAAAAAAGCACTTGTTTACGGGGAAAAAAACTAAAAAATAATATCGTGATAGAATAGCAACTTTTTCCAATGGAGAAGAAAAGCCTTTTACTCGACCAAACAAATTCTCACTCGTGATTGAAAAGCAATTTTGTGATTTTTATTTTTTCGATCAATGACTTGAGCCCAGCATCGATAAACGCACAACTTTATTGACTTTTAAAAGTCTTTCATGTGTCGGAGCTTCAACGTGAGATTAATCGTCAAGACACGAAAAAAGTTTGTCCCTAACTGCTGCACGTCCCTCAGAAGAAGGGGACGTGAAACCTCTCTGTCAAACATTTGCGACCCTTTTATCAAGTTGCTTAAAACGAAAGTTTCTCGCCTACCAAAGTTCCAATGTTCATTAGGCCCGGGCCAATCAACATCGGAACTTTCGACAACGCTCAAAAATTCGAGGAAAAACGTCACTGTTCATCAGTATTGCCAATCAACAGGATTCGTGCGAATTACTCGATGTCAAAAAATAATTGGTTCTTTTTTGTTCATCAACTATGCGTCGAGTTTATTTCTTGAAAAGGCTAAAATTTATTTTATTTTATTTAGTTTCATTTTATTTTATTTATTTAGTTGATGAAAAAAAGGAAACAAAAAAAGAAGATTATTTTAGAAGAAATTTATTTAAGAAAATTATTTTTGAAGAAATTTATTTGAGAAGATTATTTTGGAAGAAATTTATTTTAGCCTTGTGACGAAGAAGTTTTTTCAAAAAACGAAAACATCCATTTTTGATGAATTTTTTAAATCAACATCAATTTTTTTGTTCGTTCATAAAGAATGAAAGATTTTTACAGATTTTTCTCTACACTTTTTCATCAGATCCAAGCAATTTTTCTCCCACGTGAGACGAGAGGGAAAAAAAGAAAAAATCAATTCGTAATCATGTTTATATGCGACATTTTTCGTTTATTTTTTTTCTACTCTGCAACGAGCGTCAGAAATCTTGGCTTAAAATCTGAATCACGTACAACATGACCAAAAACACTGCGCAATTATAAGCTTTTGTGCTCGAGACTTCCTTCATTATACGGCCGCGTAATTCGTCGCCGGCGACGAATGAAAAATAACTCGTGACGTGGAAAAAAAAAAGAAACATTTAATTTTTAATTTTTAGGATGCATGTGGATGTCAGAAAAATAATGCATCGATGGGACGTCATATTGAATTGAAAAATGAAATAAAATAATTTATCGAAAATCGATTAATGACAAAGTGAAACTGAAAAATAAATAAAATTATGCAAGCTGATTTTTAAATTTTTTTTAAAACGTCAGATTGTTTCCGAGATCTTTTGTAAAATTTTCCAAAATATTCGAATATCGATAATGAATAAAAATATCGAAAATTCAAAAAATAATTTATCGAATATCGATGAATGACAAAGTAAACTGAAAGATAAATAAAATTATGCAAGCCTGTTTTTCATTTTTTTTTAAAACGTCAGATTGTTTCCGAGATCTTTTCTAAAATATTCTAATATCGATAATGAAGAAAAATATCGAAAATTCAAAAAATAATTTATCGAATATCGATTAATGACAAAGTAAACTGAAAGATAAATAAAATTATGCAAGCTGATTAAAATTTTTTTTTTTTTAAACGCCAGATTGTTTCCGAGATCTTTTGTAAAATTTTCCAAAATATTCGAATATCGATAATGAATAAAAATATCGAAAATTCAAAAAATAATTTATCGAATATCGATGAATGACAAAGTAAACTGAAGAATAAATAAAATTATGCCAGCTGATTTTTAATTTTTTTTTTGTTTCCGAGATCTTTTGTAAAATTTTCCAAAATTTTCGAATATCGATAGAAAGAAAAATATCGAAAATTTAATATAAAAAATCAATTCGATTCAATTTAATTAGCTAATTGCCACTGTTCCACCGTAAATTTTAATCTTTTTCCCCTTGTCGTAATTTTGGCCTCTGGAGACTACGATATTGGCAGGACGTGAATCGAATCGAATCATGAATTAGCGTGAGTCTGTGCTTAGCGAAAATAATGCTTCATTATTCGATCGCGTGCACCGAGGATAAAGCTATTAAAGAAGGTGACTTTCGTACGTTGAATATCCTCCATTATAGTATATCGAAAACCTTGTACGGTAGAGTTTGGTCACTTTTTTTTTCAAAATCCTTTTTCATGAGATCGAAGATCGGAGTGGAATATTTTCAAAGCTATATATGGGGCATTCCATGCCAAATCGACCACTTTAAAACCCGACCTCTTTGGATTTGGCTGAAATTTTGTTATCTTCTTCTACCCTATGAAAAACATTTTTCAGAAATTTTTCGAATTTTTTTACTCAACCGATAAAAAGTTATAAATTTTTCAAAAAAATTGGCTTCTTATTTTTCAAATAGCCATTACTTTTTCAAAATTTGACTTATCGGAACGTTTTTTTTTTCAATATTTTCTTTTGTCAATGTACTTTTTGAAAGAAAATACGAAAAAATTATAGAAACCCATCTTCATTGTTTTTCTTCAGATTTTTGAAAAAAATCGAAAATTTCTCGATGATTATCATTTTTGATTTTTTTTTCTTTTCATTATATCAAACTTTGACATTTTCTGCGAATCCTCAAATTTTTTTAGAGTGGTGTTTTTTCGATTTCTATTTTTCTTTCCAAATGAAATTTTTTTTTTGTTCAACTAGTCTTATTTCAAATTACACTGTTCTGCAAATTTTTGAAAGTGTTCAGAGAACTTCCAAACTTAAAAAAAAAAAAAAATTGAAAGTGGTAATCATCGAGAAATTTTCGATTTTTCCCAAAAATCTAAAAAAAACGATGAAGATAGGTTTCAATAATTTTTTAGCATCTCGAAAACCGTTTAATTAAATTAATTTTTTTTCAAATCTATTCAATTTTTTAAGCCTTTTTACCCCCTACCTCGACTTTTCGTGATTTAAAAAATGTTCTGATCAACTTTTGGTGATTTTAAAAATTCTCTAGCGCTGCCAAAAATCAAGATATCGGAATAATCGTCTTATTGTTGCGGTTTGCACGAAAATGTGTGGAGAAGGGAAACTCGAAACACTAGCCCAGAAAAAAAGATTCACAAAATGAGGAGGGTCGTTCGCCGATGGTGTATAATAAAGAAACATTATATACTCTCGGGAATGAGATACTTAGATATAATTTATCTCGTAGAATATAAATTTTTCATCCTGACGCTGAAAAAAGGAGTAATTTATCACTCGTTATTATGGAAATATTGTCAAAATCATTTTATTCTTCATATCACTTTCATCCGCTTCGGACAGTTTTTCACGAATAATAAATAACGAAGGAAGCTTTTCGAGGGTAAGAAAAGATAAGAAAAAATCTTTATAATGAATGAATTAAAAAAAAGTTTTAAAAAAGGCATTGTGCAGGTTATTTTAATTATTCAATTATTTTTTATAATAATAATTAGTCAATTTTTTTTAAAATCTTTTTATAGAAGAAACGTGTCGATTTTCTGAACATCAAGATTCGGTAACAGTTTAATGAATAATTTTGATAGATTAATGGCGAAACATTGGATAAATGTTACTAAACTTTTTAATATTTTCATGAAAGTATTTTCATGAAGAAGTAAGACAATTCCATTTATTCAAATTGTTTATCAAGGAAAAAGAAGATTAGAAATAATGAAATTTCGTCAAAACGTGCATCTGATGAAAAGCTTCCTTTGACATTAAGCAAAAAGCGTCAAAATTATTTGGTAAACAGATTATTTTGAAATAATATTAATTAGGGATGTTCGATTCCAATTCGATCTTTTGAATCGATTCTTTCCTTTTCGATCTTTAGGTGAATCGAATTACTTTAAAAATCAAAAATTCGTTTTTTTATTAAATTCATTATCTATAATTAAATAAAGATTCACAAAAGTCTATGAAATATCAACGTCAAGGTTGAAAGAAAAAAAAAGTATGTGAAAATGTGAAAACGTCAGAAAAAGAGTTAAAAAAATTAAAAGATGAGAATTGGAAACATGATTCAACGAAAAAAATAATAAAAATTAAAAATATACAAAATATCGTAAAACAATAGAAACTTATGTAATAGAAAAAAGTTTAGTTTGTTAAATATATTCATAATATTTTTGAGAATATATTAAAAAGTGCAAATGTGTAAAAGAATCAAACTATATTTAGCCAGAATGAAAACTGCTTTATATTTGTTGTTTTGTATTCATCATTTTCTATTGAAATTAAATTAATCCAATTTAATTATTTTCCATAGCAAAAACTCAACGAACACTTACGTTAGCTTTAATTAGCAATTAATTTTTTCAACGATTTTTAAAAATCGATTCTTACGAAACCAACTCTTCGGATTCGATTCTTCATGAAAATCAATTTTCTTAATCGATTCAGAATCGATTGAAGAATCGATTCTGTCCAATTAATCCAATTTAATCATTTTCCATAGCAAAAACTTAATGAACACTAACGTTAGCTTTAATTAGCAATTCATTTTTTTAACGATTTTTAAAAATCGATTCATTATGAAAATCGATTTTCTTAATTCGATTTAAAATCGATTGGAGAATCGATTCTTTCCAATTAATCCAATTTAATCATTTTCCATAGCAAAAACTTAATGAACACTAACGTTAGCTTTAATTAGTAATTAATTTTTTTAACGATTTTTAAAAATCGTTTCTTACGAAATCAACTCTCGGATTCGATTCATCATGAAAATCGATTTTCTTAATTCGATTCAGATCCGATTGGAGAATCGATTCTGCCCAATTAATTCAATTTAATCATTTTCCATAGCAAAAACTTAATGAACACTTACGTTAGCTTTAATTAGCAATTGATTTTTTTAACGATTTTTAAAAATGGATTCATCATGAAAATCGATTTTCTTAATTCCATTCAGAATCGATTGGAGAATAGATTCTTTCCAAAGAATCGAACACCCCTAACATTGATGAAACATTGTAAAATGTTGTTTTCACGAAGCTGGAGTACGGCGAGGATGTTTGGCAAAATATACTGGAGCGCGCTGGAGTCCAGCACACGATATTCAAAACGCGGCAATTGTATCCCGACAATCTGATGACAGATTTAGCCGCTGCGGTTGCAAATTACACGGGCGAGACGGTCGAGAGTACGATGCGATTTTTTGGCAAATGCTTCGTCCGATTTTTCAGCAATCTCGGGTAATTATTATAAATTTTGACGAACAAATTGAATCTCGAAACTCATGAAGGATCCTCAATTTTCCTCGAAAATCGATCGATGATCTAAGATCCATCGAAATCGATACGATTTCGACACCCAGAAAAAAGATCTAGTACATTTAACTAAATCCTAGTCAAGCCAAATAATTTTTTTTAGTTGTAGGCCGGCCTAATACAACTCTATTCATGTCAACGAATTTTTTTTTTTTTGAATGACCTACTAGGAAAATATATTGCGATCTAATAAATTTTTATTTAATATTAATAAATATTATTTCAAACTGAACAAATATGTATTTAAATGAAATAATTTTTTTTTTAATATTTACACAATATATATTTTTAAATATTTCAATCTTTGAATGTATAGCTACATATGAAGTCTACAATTTCGTAAAGCTTCGTCTTTTCTTTAACAGAAGGGAAAAGACAAAAGACCCTTTTTTATGGGAATCCTTTTCGGGGATTCGACCATCTTGTGTTTTTCCGCAATGTTCAATGTATAAATATCCATACTGAAAAATAAGGATATCAAACATAGACGAGCTTGGAAAGGATATAGGCTTCGAGAGGCAGATTCGCTTGTGCGAGAGGTAGCCACCTGGCGGATTTTTGGGGTACTGACAAATCTGCAGATACGATCGGATGAGATTACGGGTGAATAGGTATTTAGTAACAACGAATAGAATTTTTCTTCAACGCCTGTTTCTCGATGACAGGAAATTCAAATAAATAAATATAGTGGAAGTAAATATCGCCCAAAATTGGATGGAAAGAAAATTTTCTTTAAAGTAACTAAAAAATAATCAATTAAACGATTATAGTACCTACGACTAGATCTTTTTTCCGGGTGGATGGATAAAGGCACACTGATTAAAACATTACTAGAACTTTCGTTCGACCGAACATTCCTTGAAATTGCGGCTATAATTCTTTAGCGCGGGTTTGGTGGACCGCGATTAGGGTCGATTAAATCATTATATTCATGATATTGCGATTCATGATATGAACGACTCTGATCGATGAGATCGTTATTCACAGCGGGAAGTATAAATTAGAACAACCTGCCATTTCCGTGGGAGGAAATAAAAAATCGGATATAGAGGGAAGAGAATTTTTATGGAACTATTTAAATAATTGGATAGACACAAAAGCCTTGTTACTTCACCACAGAATCATCATCTAATTCGAGATAAATAGTTATAAATAGTTGTAGCTATTTATAAATAGCAGATAAATAGCAGCACAAATAGCAAGTACTTGTTACTTGCAAGTACTCGTCAAGACGAGTACTTGAAGTACAAGTACTTGAAAAAATCAAGTACCAGTATCAGGTACTTTTCAAGTTTTCGGGTACGTCTCGTAAATACTGGTACTTGGGTCATTCCATGTTAAATTGACCAAGAGTTGGAATCAACCACTTTCAATTTCGATGAAATTTAGTCAGAAGTTTTGTTCCATCATAAAACCAAGTTCTGTCAAGAAAATTTTTTTTTTTTCAAAAGTTGTGCAAAATTCAAAATATAACAATTTTTCAATTTTTTTTCTAAATATCTTGAAAACTATGATAGTTATGAAAAATCGTTTGTTTCGTCTTGAAGAGTATACTTGGGACTACGAAAAAAAAAATATTCCGACAAAAATTTTTAAATAACGATGAATTTGGAGAAATTTGATTTTTTTTAAGTTGAGCAATCATGTAATTTTCCAATTTTGAGCAGTCAAAATTACATGATTGATCAACTTCACTTAACTTGGAGGTAAAAAAAAGTTCTACCAAAATTCAAAAATTCACATTTTTGAAACAAAAAAAACTTTTAATATCAGTACAAGGGGTTGTATAAAGAAAATAAAACCAAAAATTTAATGTTAATCGTGGATTTTCACGATTTTGAAAAATTCAAAATTCTCCAAATTCATCATTTTTCAAAAATTTGTTTCGGAATATGTTTTTTTCGTAGCCCCAAGTATACTCTTTAAGACGAACCCAGAACGATTTTTTCGTAACTATAATAGTTTCCGAAATATTTAAAAAATAAACTTGCAAAAATGGTGAAATTTTGAATTTTCGAAAAAATTTTAACATTTTTCCTTTCTTAGAACTTTGTTTTATGATAAAAGAAAACTTATGACCAAATTTCATCGAAATTGAAAGGGGTCGGTTCCAAATATTGGTCGATTCGACATGGAATGATCCATATTCAAAGACTTTGCACATGCAACCATCAGCAAAAGACACATTCAAAAGTACTTCATACTTGTACTTGAAAAAAGTACTTCAAGTACAGAAAAGTACTTGAAATTTTCAAGTACAGTACTTCAAGTACAGGAAGTACTTGAACAATTTAAGTACAATACTTGAAGTACTTTTTGAGTAGTTTGTACTTGCAAGTACTTCAAGTACCTGCAAGTACCGAGTACTTTCAAGTACTGCCCAGCTCTGATAAATAGTAATAGTATAGTATAGTAATAGTTAGTTATAAATAGTTGTAGTTATTAATAGTTATAAATAATTGTAGTTATAAATGGTTATAAATAGTGGTAAATAATTATAAATAGTTATAAATAATTGAAAAGAAAGCGTGATCCAGAGCAATTTTTTTTTTTAATAATTTCTGCATACTTATTTCTATAAAAATCGATAAACTGACACTCTCTGCGCTCATTGGCTCAGATACGATTGCATGATAAAGGCAACCGGTCGTTTCTTCTGCGATTTTCTCGAGAGCGTCGACAACATTCACATGCAAATGAGATTCACGTATCCAAAAATGAAGAGCCCTTCGATGTACATAACCCACATCGACCCTCACGGTGTTGTTCTCGTTTATCGCAGTACCAGACAAGGATTCACTCATTATTTCATGGGTAAGTCAGAGTACGGAAATATAGTGAGTGCAAAATAAAGCAGAAAATTGTTTCTGATGAAAATTTCCGTACTTCGTGATACAATAAAAATTTGAAAAAATTTATCAACATTTATAAATTAGAAAACAACAATTATCGATAATAATTATTGATCATTGTTCATCAATAATAATATTATCTAAAAGTCATTAACAAATTGTTTAAACAATTGTTTAAATAATTTACAAATAACTTTTGGGCAATATTATTATTGATAATTGTTGTTTATAGCATGCCAAAAGTGGCTGAATTTTTTCAGATTTTTATCGTATCACAAAGTGCGGAAATTTCAATCAGATACAATTTTTTTCTGGTACGTCATCATCAGAGTTTCGAGCGAAAATAGTAAAATAGAAATTGCATAGAAAAATTCTGAAATAATTCCAAGTGATTCCATGTATAAGTACGCTACTTTTTTTATACTTGACATTTTCCCTTAAACTCTATAGTTTGTGATTTACGTCGCATCTTTCAAAATTTGTCTTTTTTTAGCCAAAAGTGACATAACTTTGCGAGAAAAAATCGTACGAAAATAAAAATAAAAGTAAAAATGAAGCATCTGCCAACCCTTTCAAATGTACCGTTGATAAAAAAGATAAAGAAAAATGTGCTCAAGCTGTGCGCCCAATTCGCGATGGTCGAAAAAAGGCGAAAAAACCGTCACGTACAAAAAAGTGCAAACCAGGTCGAAAAAAAATCATAAAAAATATTTCAAAAAAGCAAAACCAAGCTGAATTCCTTCCCGTCAAAACGCTTTTTTTAAAATTTGATTATCTCTTTTTTTGACGGAGTTATGGAATTTCCAGTACGGCAAGAAGCTGTCGTATCCAAACTTTAGAGCGTAGGTCCGAAATGTCGTCTTGATCGATTACTATGTTTTCGAGATATTTTGAGAGCTCATCTAAAAAAAAATGTAATTTATGAAGAGGCGAAAAGTTTTATATTGAATTTTTCTACCGTGACCCGAACCAAGTGGGACCACTTGAGCAGAAAAAAGTATGGAAAGATATTGGGAAACGTGTTTCGTTCTTTCGTCCAGGTCAGCTTTACCAGATAGCCAAAGATCTCTACGAAACGAGTCTGGACATGAGGGTCTTGGAAAGTTCGACCAATCTACCGGGTTCGAGAAGCGTAATGGTGAAGTTTCGCATTGATTTTGACAATCGTGATTACGTGAGTACCAATTTCGATCGCGAACTACGGTCGAGAGAATGTACGGTCGCACGAAGCCAGAGCCGAAAAATTGCATAAAATCCAAATTAATTGTTATTCAGGTCGCGAAAAACGATCGCATGAGAGTGCCGATGGGTCGGGAGTTATCTCCTGTCCCGAGCAGCCTCTTGCTCAGACTCTTTCCCTTTGGAGTCCTCATGAATCCCGAGATGAGAATATTGGGCGCCGGTGGTAAATTGGTTCGTTCTTGGGGTGGAAAATCGTCGATACTGAGCAGGCACGTGACCGAAGTCTTCAAGCTTCGACGTCCAAAGGGGATATCTTTCACATGGGGAAACGTGAGGCTCGCGGCCAGTGCTGGATCGTGTAAATTAATCTCGCGGAGATAAGATTTTGTGTGACTTTTTATTGTTTTTTCTTTCACGTTTGAGAAAGAGCGGCGGTTGATGTAGATTTTGTCTCTATTATTTTCTCCTTTCACTCGACGTTTCATAATTCAGGTGATGTATCTTCACTCGGTCATGTTCGAGCTCGAATTGATAAGGTCGTCGGATAATCGGTCGACTGGGACTTGCAGCGTGGATTCTCCGAGCGGAAGTACCGGGCTCGATCGAAAGGGAAGTCAGGGCTCCAGGAGCATACTTCTCAAGGGTCAGATGAGGTACATCGAGGAGATCGGGGCTATTGTTTTTCTCTGCAGTCCACTGTGAGTCTGTCTCTGTGCTATTTTCATTTGTGGTTTTTTTAAAAATCATGTTTCCTTTTTCGATGATCTACATCCAGACATAGATCAATTTCGTAGCATAAGGTAAATTTCCCAATTATTGAACACTTTCTTCTATTTTTATTATTTCTCATTCACCTGCATGCATTTATTCATTTATAAAAATTTCATTACATTTACGGAACTTTTAGCTATCGAAATGTTACCTTGCTTGTTCAAAAAAAGCTTTAATTAATGGAGAAAAAAATTATTCAATCAGCAACGGTGACCAGTTTTGACGTCTCGTGGTAACTGCTTATCGTTTTTGCTAAGACCCGCCGCTTCTCGCGTGAGGGCATAAAAAATTCAAAAACTGTCGCATCTCAAAAAGTAAAGGCGTTTCAGGTTCCTCAGAAAATCTCTTACAAATAACAATTTAAAAAAAAATTTAATTAATTATTTGTTAAAAAATACGGTGTTCGATCATTGGGACATAGAAAATGCAGTGTGTCCCAATTATTGAACACTCGAATTCTCCAAGATGGCGTCATTAAACCCATCAAAACATCGAGACAGTTAACGTGTGACAGATCGTGTGAATCGGATTTATTCAAACGAAAACTGTAAGTTCCTAAATAAACTTACCTTTATTCTTTTAATAATAACTCTAAGATCGTCAAATATATATTTTTATGTGTATTTTCGTGCAATAAACCTAAAAAGAAAAGTAAAACGAGAATATAACCTAAATGTAACCTAAAAATACGAATGTAATGTTCAATATTTTTTGCTCTCCGATATTTCAGTCGAAAAACAAGAAAGCTGCGACAAAATCAAACAAAAACGGAACATTGAAACGAGGAAGCTGAAAATAAAAATAAAATAAAGTTCGAGTTGAAAAGCAAAAATAAACCAAATGCGAATGAACCAAAAACCTGTCAAAAGAGACTAAATATATATTTTTGTATTTTTACATTATTAATTAAGTGTTTAATAATTGGGACATTTGCGTGCTTCACATTGTTATTCTTTTTTTCCATTTGAAATCATTTAAAAATAATTTAAGGG
>OX333073.1:3423258-3451489 GCA_946863875.1 Alloplasta piceator
GAAGAAAACATAAAAAAAATAGACGCAGAAATTGATCTACCGTGAAAAGTGGCTTGAATATTTTTATCGTTAACCAACAATTTCCAAAAATAATTGGTTAATTTCTGCATCTATTTTTTTTACGTTTTCGTCATAAAAATGTTGTATGATGAATCGGCTTCGATTCGGCCAAGGCCGCTCAACGAATCAACAATTTTTTTTTCTTCATAAAAACCTCAATCGAGGTGGAAACGAAAGTCTGGACATAATGAATTTTGGGTCAAAAATTTTCATTTTTAACACCGGATTTTTGAGAATTTTTTCGAATTTTTAAATTATGGCTCTCAAGGTTTTCGAAAAAAATGTTCAAAAACTTATAACGTACTCAAATTTGGTTTTAAAAATCTGCAAAAAATTTTGAATGCTATTTTGAGTTGGAAGAATCATATAAAAAATCGTAAAAGAAATCAGTGAGGTCGAGGGTCACACTCAGGTCGATTTGATATGGAATGCCCCATATCCAAATGATCCAGTCTAGGGATGTTCGATACCTATTCGATTCTTTTGATCGAAAAATCGATCTTTTGAATCGATTCTTTTGTATTCGATCTTTGGGTGAACCGATACTTGACCTTCAAAATCGAAAATTCGATTTTTTATTAAATTCATTATCCATTAAAGATTGGCCACTGAATAGAGATTGACAAAAATCTATGAAATATCAACGTCAAGAAAAAAAAGAGTATGTGAAAACGTGAGAAAAATAGTAAAAAAAATAAAAATTAAAAGTATTGAAAGCATGATCCAACGGAAAAAAAACCGAAAGTAAGAATATACAAAATATCGTAAAACAATAGAAACTTGTGTAATAGAAAAAAATTCTGATTTGTTAAATATATTCATAATATTTTTAGGAACATATTAAAAAGTGCAAATGTGTAAATGAATCAAACTATGTTTAGCCTAAATGAAAAATACTTTATATTTGTTATTTTGTATTTATCATTTTGTATTAAAAATAAATTAATCAAATTTAATCATTTTCCGTATAACAAAAACTTAATTAACACTTACGTAAGCTTTAATTGGCAATTAATTTTTTATACGATTTTTCAAAATCGATTCTGATGAAATCGATTTTCTTGATTCGATTCCGAATCGATTAGAGAATCGATTCCTTCCAAAGAATCGAACATCCCCAAATCCCCAGTAATTAGTAACAAAATATTACTAATTTTTTCCAAGAATTAGTAATTAGCGAGAAAAATATTGCTAAATAACCAAAAAAATCAATAATTTGTGAAGAAATGTTGTATTAATTTTGGAAAAAGTAATAAATAAAATAAAAATTACTAATGTATTTTTTAATAGGTACTGATTAAATATTCGTATTAATAATAACTTGTGATATCGTATGACATTCGATACAATAAATACTAATGTGTGAAATATTCAAAATATCTCGTTATATAACCATGATTCAATCCGTACACACAAGTACGTAAAAATACACAATACTTTTCTACAAATTACTGTTTCTAAAAAATTAATTATTTATATTTTTTCGCTAATTACTAATTTTTTTGGAAAAATTAGAAATATTTTTTCGCTAAATACTAATTTTTTAGAAAAATTAGAAATATTTTATTACTAATAACTAATTTTTTTGAAAAAATTAGAAATATTTTGTCACTATTTACTAATTTTTTAGAAAAATTACTAATATTTTTCCGCTAATTATGAATTTTTATAAAATATTAGTAATATTTTTTGACTAATTATTAATAAAATCAATATCGCTGACGAAAAAATCGATACTGCCGATCACTGTTTTACCTCGCAAGTGCTCAGAGGACTCGCTCCTGCTCTCAATCGATCGGCCACTGTTCTCGGTATCATCGAGTAGACTAATTCGTCGCTCTTGTTTTTCCAACGATCGAGAAGGGCGTAACTGAGCTCGAGCTCCTCGGATCTTTGCTCGGCACGTTCGCACATCATTTCGAGCCTTTGCGAGCACCATTAAAAGAGGTTAATATCGAGGACGCGAGACGTCTCTCGCGCTCTTGTATTATAAAGTATTTTTCAAATACGAGATGGAAGAAATTGGAAAGAAAAAAGGAAGAATGACTTTCTAATTTCTAATTACCTTCCGCAATGTTGCCAACCGGCGAGAACCATCTCGCGGCTCATACCGTGCGAATTGAGGTCGTTCAGGTAAAGTCCCATGTTCGGCAGCTCGTCAAGGCTGTTTATACTGATGATAAAATAGGCGCGCGAAATTAAAGAAGAAAAATCTACGAGAGCCACCGATATTTTTATCATCTCTTCGTTTGTTCCTCCATTCCAAGGGACAAGGTCAATTAATTATACGTGGGTCATTCCACGTCAAATCGACCAATAGTTGGAATCGAGCCCTTTCAATTTCGGTGAAATTTGGTCAGAAGTTTGTATTCATCATAAAACAAAGTTCTACCAAAGGAAAAAAATGTAATTTTTTATTCGAAAGTTATGCAAAATTCAAAATTTCACAATTTTTTCTATTTTTCAAATTTATTTTTTAAATATCTCGGAAACTATTATTGTTACGAAATAATGGTTATGGGCTCGTTTTGAAGAGTAAATTTGCGGCTACGAAAAAAAATATTCCAAACAAACATTTTGAAAAATGATGAATTTAGAGAATTTTTGAATTTTGAAAAATCGTGAAAATCCAAGATCAACATTAAATTTTTGGTTCACTTAAAAGTTTCGTAAATTTTCAGAATAGTGGTTTTTTTCTTCAAAAATATGAATTTTTGAATTACGATGAAGAAAAATTATTTTTTTTTACCTCTAAGTTAAGTAACGTTGAGCAATCATGTAATTTTGTAATTTTGAGCAGTAAAAAATTCAATTAATGACATAATAATGTAAAAACAGAAACATAACTGAAATTCTTGTCATTAATTGAAATTTTTACTGCTAAAAATTACAAAATTACATGATTGGTCAACTTTACTTAACTAGGAGGTAAAAAAACAAAATTTTTGGTAAATATTCGGAAGTAAACTCCTGCCAGAATCGAGCTGATTTTTTTTGTGGTTTCTTACAGTTAAAAAACATCATATTTAATATTATTATGACGGCGCATAATGTTTTTACCCAACTTTAAATTTTTTTTTGTTCAATCTTTTTAAATAATAATTTTTTTGTTTAAATAAATTTAGCTACTAGAATAGATATCCCCGTTTCAGGGTTTCTGTTGTTTTTTGGGTTTGATAAAAAACCAAGTTTTTATAATTAATTTTTTTTTTATCACAACCAAAAAAACAACAGAAACTAAAGCTAAATTCCTTCATTTCATTTAATAAAAAAAAATTCAATTTAAAAAAATTAAAAAAGTGGGTCAAAAACATTATGCGCCATTAAAAAATCACTTGATATAAGGTTTTATAATCATAAAGAATTGATAAAAAAAAATTACAGCCTTTTTTTAGAGGGAGTTACACTTCCGAATATTTACCAAATTTTTTTACCAAAATTCAAAAATTCATATTTTCGAAAAAAAACACCATTCTGAAAATTTCAGGATCTTTTAAGATCAGTACAAGGTATTATATAAAAAAATTGAACGAGAAATTAAAAGTTTATCGTGGATTTTCACGATTTTAAAAAATTCAAAATTCTCTAAATTCACCATTTTCCAAAATTTTGTTTCGCAATATTTTTTTTTTTCGAAGCCCCGAGTATACTCTTTAAAACGAGCCCAGAACGATTTTTTCGTGACTAAAATAGTTTTCGAGATATTTAAAAAATAAACTTGAAAAATTGAAAAAATGGTGAAATTTTGAATTTCACCTAACATCCAAAAAAGAAAATTAAATGTTTTTCCATTCGTAGAACTTTCTTATATGATAAAAGAAATCTTCGGACCAAATTTCATCGAAATTGAAAGGGGTCGATCGAACAATCGGTCGATTTTACATGGAATGACCTACTTGTATATTTTCCAGTCGATGGAATTAATTATCAAACTAAGGTAGATGTCCCAATTATTGAACAGCTAAGGATCTGGGGATTGAATTCGGTGAGAAAAAAATATAAAATCAAGAAAAAAACCATCGCTTTCATGTTCAAATGATACTTTGATATTTTTACTTTCGAAAAATCACCCTTAAATTATTTTTAAATGATTTCAAATGGAAAAAAAGAATAACAATGTGAAGCACGCAAATGTCCCAATTATTAAACACTTAATTAATAATGTAAAAATACAAAAATATATATTTAGTCTCTTTTGACAGGTTTTTGGTTCATTCGCATTTGGTTTATTTTTGCTTTTCAACTCGAACTTTATTTTATTTTTATTTTCAGCTTCCTCGTTTCAATGTTCCGTTTTTGTTTGATTTTGTCGCAGCTTTCTTGTTTTTCGACTGAAATATCGGAGAGCAAAAAATATTGAACATTACATTCGTATTTTTAGGTTACATTTAGGTTATATTCTCGTTTTACTTTTCTTTTTAGGTTTATTGCACGAAAATACACATAAAAATATATATTTGACGATCTTAGAGTTATTATTAAAAGAATAAAGGTAAGTTTATTTAGGAACTTACAGTTTTCGTTTGAATAAATCCGATTCACACGATCTGTCACACGTTAACTGTCTCGATGTTTTGATGGGTTTAATGACGCCATCTTGGAGAATTCGAGTGTTCAATAATTGGGACACACTGCATTTTCTATGTCCCAATGATCGAACACCGTATTTTTTAACAAATAATTAATTAAATTTTTTTTTAAATTGTTATTTGTAAGAGATTTTCTGAGGAACCTGAAACGCCTTTACTTTTTGAGATGCGACAGTTTTTGAATTTTTTATGCCCTCACGCGAGAAGCGGCGGGTCTTAGCAAAAACGATAAGCAGTTACCACGAGACGTCAAAACTGGTCACCGTTGCTGATTGAATAATTTTTTTCTCCATTAATTAAAGCTTTTTTTGAACAAGCAAGGTAACATTTCGATAGCTAAAAGTTCCGTAAATGTAATGAAATTTTTATAAATGAATAAATGCATGCAGGTGAATGAGAAATAATAAAAATAGAAGAAAGTGTTCAATAATTGGGAAATTTACCTTATGCTACGAAATTGATCTATGTCTGGATGTAGATCATCGAAAAAGGAAACATGATTTTTAAAAAAACCACAAATGAAAATAGCACAGAGACAGACTCACAGTGGACTGCAGAGAAAAACAATAGCCCCGATCTCCTCGATGTACCTCATCTGACCCTTGAGAAGTATGCTCCTGGAGCCCTGACTTCCCTTTCGATCGAGCCCGGTACTTCCGCTCGGAGAATCCACGCTGCAAGTCCCAGTCGACCGATTATCCGACGACCTTATCAATTCGAGCTCGAACATGACCGAGTGAAGATACATCACCTGAATTATGAAACGTCGAGTGAAAGGAGAAAATAATAGAGACAAAATCTACATCAACCGCCGCTCTTTCTCAAACGTGAAAGAAAAAACAATAAAAAGTCACACAAAATCTTATCTCCGCGAGATTAATTTACACGATCCAGCACTGGCCGCGAGCCTCACGTTTCCCCATGTGAAAGATATCCCCTTTGGACGTCGAAGCTTGAAGACTTCGGTCACGTGCCTGCTCAGTATCGACGATTTTCCACCCCAAGAACGAACCAATTTACCACCGGCGCCCAATATTCTCATCTCGGGATTCATGAGGACTCCAAAGGGAAAGAGTCTGAGCAAGAGGCTGCTCGGGACAGGAGATAACTCCCGACCCATCGGCACTCTCATGCGATCGTTTTTCGCGACCTGAATAACAATTAATTTGGATTTTATGCAATTTTTCGGCTCTGGCTTCGTGCGACCGTACATTCTCTCGACCGTAGTTCGCGATCGAAATTGGTACTCACGTAATCACGATTGTCAAAATCAATGCGAAACTTCACCATTACGCTTCTCGAACCCGGTAGATTGGTCGAACTTTCCAAGACCCTCATGTCCAGACTCGTTTCGTAGAGATCTTTGGCTATCTGGTAAAGCTGACCTGGACGAAAGAACGAAACACGTTTCCCAATATCTTTCCATACTTTTTTCTGCTCAAGTGGTCCCACTTGGTTCGGGTCACGGTAGAAAAATTCAATATAAAACTTTTCGCCTCTTCATAAATTACATTTTTTTTTAGATGAGCTCTCAAAATATCTCGAAAACATAGTAATCGATCAAGACGACATTTCGGACCTACGCTCTAAAGTTTGGATACGACAGCTTCTTGCCGTACTGGAAATTCCATAACTCCGTCAAAAAAAGAGATAATCAAATTTTAAAAAAAGCGTTTTGACGGGAAGGAATTCAGCTTGGTTTTGCTTTTTTGAAATATTTTTTATGATTTTTTTTCGACCTGGTTTGCACTTTTTTGTACGTGACGGTTTTTTCGCCTTTTTTCGACCATCGCGAATTGGGCGCACAGCTTGAGCACATTTTTCTTTATCTTTTTTATCAACGGTACATTTGAAAGGGTTGGCAGATGCTTCATTTTTACTTTTATTTTTATTTTCGTACGATTTTTTCTCGCAAAGTTATGTCACTTTTGGCTAAAAAAAGACAAATTTTGAAAGATGCGACGTAAATCACAAACTATAGAGTTTAAGGGAAAATGTCAAGTATAAAAAAAGTAGCGTACTTATACATGGAATCACTTGGAATTATTTCAGAATTTTTCTATGCAATTTCTATTTTACTATTTTCGCTCGAAACTCTGATGATGACGTACCAGAAAAAAATTGTATCTGATTGAAATTTCCGCACTTTGTGATACGATAAAAATCTGAAAAAATTCAGCCACTTTTGGCATGCTATAAACAACAATTATCAATAATAATATTGCCCAAAAGTTATTTGTAAATTATTTAAACAATTGTTTAAACAATTTGTTAATGACTTTTAGATAATATTATTATTGATGAACAATGATCAATAATTATTATCGATAATTGTTGTTTTCTAATTTATAAATGTTGATAAATTTTTTCAAATTTTTATTGTATCACGAAGTACGGAAATTTTCATCAGAAACAATTTTCTGCTTTATTTTGCACTCACTATATTTCCGTACTCTGACTTACCCATGAAATAATGAGTGAATCCTTGTCTGGTACTGCGATAAACGAGAACAACACCGTGAGGGTCGATGTGGGTTATGTACATCGAAGGGCTCTTCATTTTTGGATACGTGAATCTCATTTGCATGTGAATGTTGTCGACGCTCTCGAGAAAATCGCAGAAGAAACGACCGGTTGCCTTTATCATGCAATCGTATCTGAGCCAATGAGCGCAGAGAGTGTCAGTTTATCGATTTTTATAGAAATAAGTATGCAGAAATTATTAAAAAAAAAAATTGCTCTGGATCACGCTTTCTTTTCAATTATTTATAACTATTTATAATTATTTACCACTATTTATAACCATTTATAACTACAATTATTTATAACTATTAATAACTACAACTATTTATAACTAACTATTACTATACTATACTATTACTATTTATCAGAGCTGGGCAGTACTTGAAAGTACTCGGTACTTGCAGGTACTTGAAGTACTTGCAAGTACAAACTACTCAAAAAGTACTTCAAGTATTGTACTTAAATTGTTCAAGTACTTCCTGTACTTGAAGTACTGTACTTGAAAATTTCAAGTACTTTTCTGTACTTGAAGTACTTTTTTCAAGTACAAGTATGAAGTACTTTTGAATGTGTCTTTTGCTGATGGTTGCATGTGCAAAGTCTTTGAATATGGATCATTCCATGTCGAATCGACCAATATTTGGAACCGACCCCTTTCAATTTCGATGAAATTTGGTCATAAGTTTTCTTTTATCATAAAACAAAGTTCTAAGAAAGGAAAAATGTTAAAATTTTTTCGAAAATTCAAAATTTCACCATTTTTGCAAGTTTATTTTTTAAATATTTCGGAAACTATTATAGTTACGAAAAAATCGTTCTGGGTTCGTCTTAAAGAGTATACTTGGGGCTACGAAAAAAACATATTCCGAAACAAATTTTTGAAAAATGATGAATTTGGAGAATTTTGAATTTTTCAAAATCGTGAAAATCCACGATTAACATTAAATTTTTGGTTTTATTTTCTTTATACAACCCCTTGTACTGATATTAAAAGTTTTTTTTGTTTCAAAAATGTGAATTTTTGAATTTTGGTAGAACTTTTTTTTACCTCCAAGTTAAGTGAAGTTGATCAATCATGTAATTTTGACTGCTCAAAATTGGAAAATTACATGATTGCTCAACTTAAAAAAAATCAAATTTCTCCAAATTCATCGTTATTTAAAAATTTTTGTCGGAATATTTTTTTTTTCGTAGTCCCAAGTATACTCTTCAAGACGAAACAAACGATTTTTCATAACTATCATAGTTTTCAAGATATTTAGAAAAAAAATTGAAAAATTGTTATATTTTGAATTTTGCACAACTTTTGAAAAAAAAAAAATTTTCTTGACAGAACTTGGTTTTATGATGGAACAAAACTTCTGACTAAATTTCATCGAAATTGAAAGTGGTTGATTCCAACTCTTGGTCAATTTAACATGGAATGACCCAAGTACCAGTATTTACGAGACGTACCCGAAAACTTGAAAAGTACCTGATACTGGTACTTGATTTTTTCAAGTACTTGTACTTCAAGTACTCGTCTTGACGAGTACTTGCAAGTAACAAGTACTTGCTATTTGTGCTGCTATTTATCTGCTATTTATAAATAGCTACAACTATTTATAACTATTTATCTCGAATTAGATGATGATTCTGTGGTGAAGTAACAAGGCTTTTGTGTCTATCCAATTATTTAAATAGTTCCATAAAAATTCTCTTCCCTCTATATCCGATTTTTTATTTCCTCCCACGGAAATGGCAGGTTGTTCTAATTTATACTTCCCGCTGTGAATAACGATCTCATCGATCAGAGTCGTTCATATCATGAATCGCAATATCATGAATATAATGATTTAATCGACCCTAATCGCGGTCCACCAAACCCGCGCTAAAGAATTATAGCCGCAATTTCAAGGAATGTTCGGTCGAACGAAAGTTCTAGTAATGTTTTAATCAGTGTGCCTTTATCCATCCACCCGGAAAAAAGATCTAGTCGTAGGTACTATAATCGTTTAATTGATTATTTTTTAGTTACTTTAAAGAAAATTTTCTTTCCATCCAATTTTGGGCGATATTTACTTCCACTATATTTATTTATTTGAATTTCCTGTCATCGAGAAACAGGCGTTGAAGAAAAATTCTATTCGTTGTTACTAAATACCTATTCACCCGTAATCTCATCCGATCGTATCTGCAGATTTGTCAGTACCCCAAAAATCCGCCAGGTGGCTACCTCTCGCACAAGCGAATCTGCCTCTCGAAGCCTATATCCTTTCCAAGCTCGTCTATGTTTGATATCCTTATTTTTCAGTATGGATATTTATACATTGAACATTGCGGAAAAACACAAGATGGTCGAATCCCCGAAAAGGATTCCCATAAAAAAGGGTCTTTTGTCTTTTCCCTTCTGTTAAAGAAAAGACGAAGCTTTACGAAATTGTAGACTTCATATGTAGCTATACATTCAAAGATTGAAATATTTAAAAATATATATTGTGTAAATATTAAAAAAAAAATTATTTCATTTAAATACATATTTGTTCAGTTTGAAATAATATTTATTAATATTAAATAAAAATTTATTAGATCGCAATATATTTTCCTAGTAGGTCATTCAAAAAAAAAAAAATTCGTTGACATGAATAGAGTTGTATTAGGCCGGCCTACAACTAAAAAAAATTATTTGGCTTGACTAGGATTTAGTTAAATGTACTAGATCTTTTTTCTGGGTGTCGAAATCGTATCGATTTCGATGGATCTTAGATCATCGATCGATTTTCGAGGAAAATTGAGGATCCTTCATGAGTTTCGAGATTCAATTTGTTCGTCAAAATTTATAATAATTACCCGAGATTGCTGAAAAATCGGACGAAGCATTTGCCAAAAAATCGCATCGTACTCTCGACCGTCTCGCCCGTGTAATTTGCAACCGCAGCGGCTAAATCTGTCATCAGATTGTCGGGATACAATTGCCGCGTTTTGAATATCGTGTGCTGGACTCCAGCGCGCTCCAGTATATTTTGCCAAACATCCTCGCCGTACTCCAGCTTCGTGAAAACAACATTTTACAATGTTTCATCAATGTTAGGGGTGTTCGATTCTTTGGAAAGAATCTATTCTCCAATCGATTCTGAATGGAATTAAGAAAATCGATTTTCATGATGAATCCATTTTTAAAAATCGTTAAAAAAATCAATTGCTAATTAAAGCTAACGTAAGTGTTCATTAAGTTTTTGCTATGGAAAATGATTAAATTGAATTAATTGGGCAGAATCGATTCTCCAATCGGATCTGAATCGAATTAAGAAAATCGATTTTCATGATGAATCGAATCCGAGAGTTGATTTCGTAAGAAACGATTTTTAAAAATCGTTAAAAAAATTAATTACTAATTAAAGCTAACGTTAGTGTTCATTAAGTTTTTGCTATGGAAAATGATTAAATTGGATTAATTGGAAAGAATCGATTCTCCAATCGATTTTAAATCGAATTAAGAAAATCGATTTTCATAATGAATCGATTTTTAAAAATCGTTAAAAAAATGAATTGCTAATTAAAGCTAACGTTAGTGTTCATTAAGTTTTTGCTATGGAAAATGATTAAATTGGATTAATTGGACAGAATCGATTCTTCAATCGATTCTGAATCGATTAAGAAAATTGATTTTCATGAAGAATCGAATCCGAAGAGTTGGTTTCGTAAGAATCGATTTTTAAAAATCGTTGAAAAAATTAATTGCTAATTAAAGCTAACGTAAGTGTTCGTTGAGTTTTTGCTATGGAAAATAATTAAATTGGATTAATTTAATTTCAATAGAAAATGATGAATACAAAACAACAAATATAAAGCAGTTTTCATTCTGGCTAAATATAGTTTGATTCTTTTACACATTTGCACTTTTTAATATATTCTCAAAAATATTATGAATATATTTAACAAACTAAACTTTTTTCTATTACATAAGTTTCTATTGTTTTACGATATTTTGTATATTTTTAATTTTTATTATTTTTTTCGTTGAATCATGTTTCCAATTCTCATCTTTTAATTTTTTTAACTCTTTTTCTGACGTTTTCACATTTTCACATACTTTTTTTTTCTTTCAACCTTGACGTTGATATTTCATAGACTTTTGTGAATCTTTATTTAATTATAGATAATGAATTTAATAAAAAAACGAATTTTTGATTTTTAAAGTAATTCGATTCACCTAAAGATCGAAAAGGAAAGAATCGATTCAAAAGATCGAATTGGAATCGAACATCCCTAATTAATATTATTTCAAAATAATCTGTTTACCAAATAATTTTGACGCTTTTTGCTTAATGTCAAAGGAAGCTTTTCATCAGATGCACGTTTTGACGAAATTTCATTATTTCTAATCTTCTTTTTCCTTGATAAACAATTTGAATAAATGGAATTGTCTTACTTCTTCATGAAAATACTTTCATGAAAATATTAAAAAGTTTAGTAACATTTATCCAATGTTTCGCCATTAATCTATCAAAATTATTCATTAAACTGTTACCGAATCTTGATGTTCAGAAAATCGACACGTTTCTTCTATAAAAAGATTTTAAAAAAAATTGACTAATTATTATTATAAAAAATAATTGAATAATTAAAATAACCTGCACAATGCCTTTTTTAAAACTTTTTTTTAATTCATTCATTATAAAGATTTTTTCTTATCTTTTCTTACCCTCGAAAAGCTTCCTTCGTTATTTATTATTCGTGAAAAACTGTCCGAAGCGGATGAAAGTGATATGAAGAATAAAATGATTTTGACAATATTTCCATAATAACGAGTGATAAATTACTCCTTTTTTCAGCGTCAGGATGAAAAATTTATATTCTACGAGATAAATTATATCTAAGTATCTCATTCCCGAGAGTATATAATGTTTCTTTATTATACACCATCGGCGAACGACCCTCCTCATTTTGTGAATCTTTTTTTCTGGGCTAGTGTTTCGAGTTTCCCTTCTCCACACATTTTCGTGCAAACCGCAACAATAAGACGATTATTCCGATATCTTGATTTTTGGCAGCGCTAGAGAATTTTTAAAATCACCAAAAGTTGATCAGAACATTTTTTAAATCACGAAAAGTCGAGGTAGGGGGTAAAAAGGCTTAAAAAATTGAATAGATTTGAAAAAAAATTAATTTAATTAAACGGTTTTCGAGATGCTAAAAAATTATTGAAACCTATCTTCATCGTTTTTTTTAGATTTTTGGGAAAAATCGAAAATTTCTCGATGATTACCACTTTCAATTTTTTTTTTTTTTTAAGTTTGGAAGTTCTCTGAACACTTTCAAAAATTTGCAGAACAGTGTAATTTGAAATAAGACTAGTTGAACAAAAAAAAAATTTCATTTGGAAAGAAAAATAGAAATCGAAAAAACACCACTCTAAAAAAATTTGAGGATTCGCAGAAAATGTCAAAGTTTGATATAATGAAAAGAAAAAAAAATCAAAAATGATAATCATCGAGAAATTTTCGATTTTTTTCAAAAATCTGAAGAAAAACAATGAAGATGGGTTTCTATAATTTTTTCGTATTTTCTTTCAAAAAGTACATTGACAAAAGAAAATATTGAAAAAAAAAACGTTCCGATAAGTCAAATTTTGAAAAAGTAATGGCTATTTGAAAAATAAGAAGCCAATTTTTTTGAAAAATTTATAACTTTTTATCGGTTGAGTAAAAAAATTCGAAAAATTTCTGAAAAATGTTTTTCATAGGGTAGAAGAAGATAACAAAATTTCAGCCAAATCCAAAGAGGTCGGGTTTTAAAGTGGTCGATTTGGCATGGAATGCCCCATATATAGCTTTGAAAATATTCCACTCCGATCTTCGATCTCATGAAAAAGGATTTTGAAAAAAAAAGTGACCAAACTCTACCGTACAAGGTTTTCGATATACTATAATGGAGGATATTCAACGTACGAAAGTCACCTTCTTTAATAGCTTTATCCTCGGTGCACGCGATCGAATAATGAAGCATTATTTTCGCTAAGCACAGACTCACGCTAATTCATGATTCGATTCGATTCACGTCCTGCCAATATCGTAGTCTCCAGAGGCCAAAATTACGACAAGGGGAAAAAGATTAAAATTTACGGTGGAACAGTGGCAATTAGCTAATTAAATTGAATCGAATTGATTTTTTATATTAAATTTTCGATATTTTTCTTTCTATCGATATTCGAAAATTTTGGAAAATTTTACAAAAGATCTCGGAAACAAAAAAAAAATTAAAAATCAGCTGGCATAATTTTATTTATTCTTCAGTTTACTTTGTCATTCATCGATATTCGATAAATTATTTTTTGAATTTTCGATATTTTTATTCATTATCGATATTCGAATATTTTGGAAAATTTTACAAAAGATCTCGGAAACAATCTGGCGTTTAAAAAAAAAAAAATTTTAATCAGCTTGCATAATTTTATTTATCTTTCAGTTTACTTTGTCATTAATCGATATTCGATAAATTATTTTTTGAATTTTCGATATTTTTCTTCATTATCGATATTAGAATATTTTAGAAAAGATCTCGGAAACAATCTGACGTTTTAAAAAAAAATGAAAAACAGGCTTGCATAATTTTATTTATCTTTCAGTTTACTTTGTCATTCATCGATATTCGATAAATTATTTTTTGAATTTTCGATATTTTTATTCATTATCGATATTCGAATATTTTGGAAAATTTTACAAAAGATCTCGGAAACAATCTGACGTTTTAAAAAAAATTTAAAAATCAGCTTGCATAATTTTATTTATTTTTCAGTTTCACTTTGTCATTAATCGATTTTCGATAAATTATTTTATTTCATTTTTCAATTCAATATGACGTCCCATCGATGCATTATTTTTCTGACATCCACATGCATCCTAAAAATTAAAAATTAAATGTTTCTTTTTTTTTTCCACGTCACGAGTTATTTTTCATTCGTCGCCGGCGACGAATTACGCGGCCGTATAATGAAGGAAGTCTCGAGCACAAAAGCTTATAATTGCGCAGTGTTTTTGGTCATGTTGTACGTGATTCAGATTTTAAGCCAAGATTTCTGACGCTCGTTGCAGAGTAGAAAAAAAATAAACGAAAAATGTCGCATATAAACATGATTACGAATTGATTTTTTCTTTTTTTCCCTCTCGTCTCACGTGGGAGAAAAATTGCTTGGATCTGATGAAAAAGTGTAGAGAAAAATCTGTAAAAATCTTTCATTCTTTATGAACGAACAAAAAAATTGATGTTGATTTAAAAAATTCATCAAAAATGGATGTTTTCGTTTTTTGAAAAAACTTCTTCGTCACAAGGCTAAAATAAATTTCTTCCAAAATAATCTTCTCAAATAAATTTCTTCAAAAATAATTTTCTTAAATAAATTTCTTCTAAAATAATCTTCTTTTTTTGTTTCCTTTTTTTCATCAACTAAATAAATAAAATAAAATGAAACTAAATAAAATAAAATAAATTTTAGCCTTTTCAAGAAATAAACTCGACGCATAGTTGATGAACAAAAAAGAACCAATTATTTTTTGACATCGAGTAATTCGCACGAATCCTGTTGATTGGCAATACTGATGAACAGTGACGTTTTTCCTCGAATTTTTGAGCGTTGTCGAAAGTTCCGATGTTGATTGGCCCGGGCCTAATGAACATTGGAACTTTGGTAGGCGAGAAACTTTCGTTTTAAGCAACTTGATAAAAGGGTCGCAAATGTTTGACAGAGAGGTTTCACGTCCCCTTCTTCTGAGGGACGTGCAGCAGTTAGGGACAAACTTTTTTCGTGTCTTGACGATTAATCTCACGTTGAAGCTCCGACACATGAAAGACTTTTAAAAGTCAATAAAGTTGTGCGTTTATCGATGCTGGGCTCAAGTCATTGATCGAAAAAATAAAAATCACAAAATTGCTTTTCAATCACGAGTGAGAATTTGTTTGGTCGAGTAAAAGGCTTTTCTTCTCCATTGGAAAAAGTTGCTATTCTATCACGATATTATTTTTTAGTTTTTTTCCCCGTAAACAAGTGCTTTTTTTTCTCACGAACGAAGCTCAGTTCTGCACTGAGAGAAAAAATTATTGTATTCGAAAACATGAATTTATTTATTAAATGAAAGTATTAATTCGATTATTTATTTGTTGAACCAAGAAAATCACTCTTCATTTAAAAAAATATTTTCACGGCTATTACTCTATTATATTAAACTCTTATTTAATAGTAACAATTAAAAGCATGATAGATTTGATTAAATTTGTATTCATTGGACTAATTACATTGATCGCATCATAAACATGAGATTATTTGGATCTAAAAAACGAATTCAATACAAAATTATTTTTTTTGAAGAAAATTATTTATGGCATCATAAACATGACATTATTTGGATTTAAAAAATGACTTCAATATGAAATTATTTTTTTTGAACAAAATTATTTCTTTGCAATTCATTATTATTTTACTTCTAAAAATATCTTTATTTAAATAGATTTTAATAAATTTGCATTCATTGGATTAATTAGATTTATTGAATCATAAACATGAGATCATTTAAATCTGAAAAACGACATCAATATCAAATTATTTTTTGCAAACAAAATTATTTTTTTGCAATAAATTCATGATAATCTTACTTCTAAAAATATTTCTGTAGTATTTTCAATATTTATTAGGTATAAAATTGATTGTGATTATTTTAAAAGATGCTGTATTAAAATAAATAACACATTATTTTATTCCAATAGAATATTTGTTTGGAATGATGAAATTTTTATTTCCTTCAAGCAAAGAACTATCATTTCTATAGTAAACTTTAATAGTATACATAAATTGTCAAAAATTAAAAAACTGGTTTTATAAATGTTTTTTACATTCGAATCTTCATAACTCCTAACTTTTTTCAAGAGCATAGTAATAGTCGATAGCGTAATAGGTAGCGTGTTAGTTAGTTAGGTAGGATAGGTATGATGGTAGGTAGGGTCGAGGGTTCGCAGATTTGTCTTTTTTTCTATTTATCTCTTTTTGGGATCACTAAACTATGCATATTAAATTATTTGGCAAGGGCTATATATTTTTTATAAAATGTTTAGCAACAATTAATAAACACGCGTTTGATTGAATCAATCATTTTTCCTGTTGATTGGACTAATTAATTTGTTGATTCAACAACAAAAAAATTCCTCAGTGCTTCCTGTATCAAAAGACATGCATGTTTTGAATGATAAAATGTGTTCTTGATTCAAACAATATATTACATATAATTGATAACATATTGTTAGATTCAAGTAAATTCGTTTATTGAAACAGAAGATTATGGAATTGACTGAAAAAAATGAACCAAGTAAATATATAAGGGAACCAATCTAATATGTTTTGGCAAATAATGAAAAAAAATGATTTTTTGCCTTCAAAACTTTATTCCATTGGTTTTAGTAATTTTTTCTCTCAGTGTGGAAACATCGAAAAATGTTGTGTAACTTCTGTAATTGTGTCAATTTTTTGCAAAGATCCATCGAGGGACATGATTGGTATTAAATTTTGGAAAGGTCTTTCGTGAGATTCGAAGATGATAAAGATTTGGAAGAATTCTATCAAAGCTTCCTGATTTATTTCCATCGTTTATTCAGCTTTTTTTTTACGAGAAAAAATTGAGGAAGCCATTGAGAAAATTTGTACGATTTTGTTATTCATGGATTTTTCAATCTTCCTATCTCGATCTACTTTTCATTCGTAAACATATAAATTATGCGCCGGGAAATGGTTTTTATCCTCATTCTTATTTCAGCGACCTGCTTTCCCCATCTGCTTGTCGCTTTTTTTGCATAGAGATTCTTCCTACGTACCGCTTTCGTATCAACGAAGCTTTTCTCCAATATTGATGAAGAGAACGATGCCGTTCTCACCCCTGCGACACGTTTCTTTGGCTAATTCAATAATTTATATCACTTCCTCCCTCGCTTCGAGGATAATTAGAGAGAGAGAGGGGGAGGAGAGAGAGAGAGAGAGAGAGAGAGAGAGAGAGAGAGAGAGAGAGAGAGAGAGAGAGAGAGAGAGAGAGAGAGAGAGAGAGAGAGAGAGAGAGAGAGAGAGAGAGAGCGAGAGAGAGAGAGAGAGAGAGAGAGAGAGAGAGAGAGAGAGAGAGAGGGAGAGCTTCATCAAAGCCCAGAGGCACATTAAGTATCAAAGAAAAGTGAGCACGAGAGTTCGTGCTTGGATTACTGGAAAGTATATATACATTGGTTTTGGATGAAAGAAGGGAGCGAAATAATACGGCTCAGGGGGGCAGTTCCATTTATTACTCGCCAAATTCAAGGTTCACGAGAGCCCTCTTCGCATATTACCACGTTTATTTTTTGTCGATCAAAGAGTAACGATGATATCCCTCGAGAAAACAATAATTTTTTCTTTCCTTCAGGTTGAATCGATCGATGGGAATGTTTTATTCTCAATCATTATTTTTTTATAAATAATTTTTCCATCAAGGAACGATGAAACGCTAATTCCAATCGTTGAAAAAAAATATATATATATACGTCTGGAACGTTTTTTTATACCATTTCACCGGAAGTCAACGTAAATTAATTTAGCAAACGGCATTTTGAAGGGGAAGAATTAGGCTTCATTTCCTGTTTTTTCAAATTATTTGTACAATTTGTTTTTAGATTTGGACTCTATTTTGAAAACAACTGTTTTTTGTCTTTTTTCCCCTCTCTTCAGGTGCACCTATCTTCTAGAGGAATTTGTTAAAATACATTTTTACGATTGGATTCATAATGAGGAAAGTATGAGCTTGAATTCCCTTTTTTTTTTAACTTTGAGCGATTTTTTTTTCCAAAGTTATTCTGTTTTTTGTGAAAAAAGAGGAAATTTGAAAAATCCCGTATTACACGAAAACAAAGAGGATTCATGAAAAACTTCAATATAGCAAAAAGTTGCGTCTGTTTTTTTTAAGTTAAGAGAAATTTTTTCGGATTTTTTTTCAAAATTTTTTTTTTCACATTTTCTGGGTTGGAGATCAAATCATTCAATTACCGTAACTCGAGAACTATGGGATCACTGATAAAATTTCAAGAAGGTAAAATATTATATTTTACCATTTTCAACACATTGGATATTTTTTCAAATTTTTTTCCTACATTTTTTTTCCGAGCCTCATAATGAGAAAAAAAAATTTGTAAGAATGAAAATCTGAAAAAATTCCTCTGAACTCAACAAAAACCGACGCAACTTTTTGCTATCTTGAAGTTTTTCGTGAATCCTCTTTGTTTTCGTGTTATACGGGATTTTTCAAATTTCCTCTTTTTTCACAAAAACAGAATAACTTTGGGAAAAAAAAATCGCTCAAAGTTATTAAAAAAAGGAAATTGAAGCTCAAACTTTCCTCTTTATGAATCCAATCGTAAAAATGTCTTTAAAAAATTTTCTCTGGAAAATGGGTGCACCTGAAGAAAGGGGAAGAAAAGGCGAAAAACAATTATTTTCAAAATAGAGTCCGAATCTAAAAACGAATGGTAAAAATAATTTTAAAAACAGGAAATGAAGCCGAATTCTTCCTTTTTAAAATGCCGTTTGTTAAATTAGTTTACGTTACGACGAAATGTTATAAAAAAATGTTCCAGATCTTTTTTGAAGTTTTGTCCGGAAACTTTTCGCCGTTAGTGTATAAATTTTTTTTCTAACGATTTGAATTATTGTTTCTTCGTTGCTTGATGGTAAAAGTATTAATAAAAAAGCAATGGTTGAGAATAAAAAATTCCCATAGATAAATAAAAAAAAAAAATGTATAAATAAAATGTAATAAATAAAATATTCATACAAATGGTAAAATTTTAGTTTTCATGGAAAATGAATTTACAAACCTGGACAAAGTGTTGCACGCTCTCGAGAAGCATTCCGTACATGATTGATAAAATTTCGCGCGTGATCCGCGAGCGATTCGAAGATTCGAATTATCGAAATTATTATATATCACGACACGAGAAGAAAAACGGAAAGTTTATTCACCGATCGACGCGCTGTTGCGTTTCATTGCTTTTTTTCTTGGTAAAAAGTTTTTCAACTTGTCGGAACGTTAATCAACGTTGACGCGGAATTCAAACCGCGCTCAGACGTTCTCGAGAACTGGCAAATATATCTTTTCGCGATGAGAGCAAACGCACGAATGACGAGAAGAATGAACGATGATACTTTGAGAGTTTTCCGGGGCGCTGATCGTCAATGAGAGTGCGAGAGAGGTCGACTCTATACTCTCTCTTCTGGGGTTGTTGAGCCTTTGGAGTGCGTGCGCAACGTTTATTAACAGAGGGTGTACCTTTTTTTCTTTTTGGACCTTCCAGGATCACTCGAGAGTGTCCAGCTGTATCGGTCCAAATTACACATTTCGTCCGTTTTTTTTTCAATTTTTCGTTTATAAACCCGTAGTAAAAAACTCCATTGAATCGCCAATGGCAACCAATGGTCCTCATACGACTCCATTGGACAATGAATGGGGACCCATTGAGATTTCTGCATTTGTCAATGGCGTACAGGGCTGACCATTGATCAGTGAATGGGTATCCATTGAACATCAAATGCGGATGAATCGAATGATCATCATTACTCAATGATGCTCATTGGAAAGCTAATGCGGATGTATCGAGCGATCAGCATTGCCCAATGGTGTCCATGGGAAGGTAAATGCTGATGAATGAAATGATCCGCTTTACCCAATGATGTCCATTGGAAAGTCAATGCGGATGAACTGAAAGATCAGCATTTCCCACAGATGTTCATTGGAACCCAAATGCGGCTAACGATGAAATGATCAGCATTTACCAAGGATACCCATTGAATAATAAGTAACTACGAATTATACAATGATCAACATTTATCAATATTGTCACTTCATTGACGACTGATCGAATGATGAGCAGCATTCGTTAACGATGTTGCAATCCATATTCGAGGTTCAATGCAGAACAATTGAACCCATCGATCGATGAGAATTTTTCCGAATGCGATATTTCTCAAACGGCGGTGAATTAATAAAATTAAGTAAGAGTAGATGTCGCTGATTCTCATATATGAACCAAATATTTTCTTCAATTGTAATAAATGCTGATGATTATATCGATGGTCAATCAGTTTAAAATATAATATAATAGTTTAAAATAAAATATAATATATTTAAAAAAAATATATTATATACTGCTCATCAAGTGCGCGTACGTTTGGGATAAATGATTTTTAAAACCGTTTATTTTTAACATATACACATAATTTTATCAGTCCCTCTCAACTCGATTTGTGAGAGGAGAAACGTATATACTTTCATTATCAATCGTCATCTGAATACACTTACAATCTATTTTCTCAATTCTGAGCTTCAATAATTTCTATTAAATGTAATATATATATATACATATATATATATGATTGCTATATATGATATATGATATAATTATTGGTCGTTATGCTAATATTAGCATTATGATTAACCTTACTTACTGATAACTTACTTGATTATTTAATGCGTAATTCCATGTATATATAGCAATCATTTGAAAGAATCTCCATTGATGATCCCATTTATTCCCCATTGCCCACAAAAACCAATAGAGGTGAATATGGCGAATTCACTAGGGAGATTGTCTCCATTGAATCCCCATGGGATAATCCCCATTCCGTTTCAAATGGGGAATTTAATGGCGAAAATGTCCTTAGAAAATTCGGCATTCATATCCATTGGTTTTGTGGGCAATGGGGAATGAGTGGCGAACAGCAATGGAGATTCTTTCGTATAGTAAAAACTCCATTCATCGCCATTGAAAAATCCCCATTCATTCCCCATTGCCAAATAACCAATGTGGATGAATGCCGAATTGCCTAAGGGGATTGTCTCCATTGAATCCCCATTAGATAATCCCCATTCCGTTTCAAATGGGGAATTCAATGGCGAAAATTCTCTTAGGCAATTCGGCATTCATCTCCATTGGTTATTTTGGCAATGGAGAATGAATGGGGATTTTTCAATGGCGACGAATGGAGTTTTTTACTACGGGAAGGCTCTAGGGGTATAAGGATGATGAATCTGCCCCCGAAAGGTTTTTCAATGATACTTAGAGCATAAGTAGGTACTAGTAAAATAATAAAATCCTGAAAGTTTCAGATCCCTAACTCAATTGGTTATTAAGAAAAAGTGAAATATGTAAAAAAACAGGAAAAAAAAATTTTCTCAGGATTGACCTAACCGGTTGATCTAAATTTTTTATATGTTTTGGGGGCTGATAATAGCTCCGAGAAAAAAAATTAAGAGCTATATAGCTCTGAAAAATCTTCGAAAAAAAAATTATTTTTCTTCCATTTTCGATTTTCAACCGTGATACAATTTTGGCAAAATTATAAAACAATTTTTTTTTCAAACCTTCTATATTTCACTATAACACTATGAATGTAAAATTTTTTAATAACGGTACGCCATAGTAGAAAAAAATAAAAACCACTTTTTGTCGAGCAAAGGTACGAGCTCTTCGAAAAAATAAAGATTATAAAATTAAGGATGTTGAGTCCCAAATCGCAAATGATGAGAAAATTCTGAAAATTTGGTATGTTTTTGGATGAATTATTTAAGAGGTCGTGTAAAAATTTCACGACGATTAGGAAGCTCGTTATCGAACAATTAACATTAACAAATTAAATTAAATTAAATGTAGTCTTATCGAAACTGATATAACTTTGTGATAAGTTTTTTTTTGACCTCTCAATTTTTTTATATCTACACTATATAGAAAGCAACGGAAACAAAACGAAGATTAATGATAAATATTTTTTTTATTTGTTTAAAAAATTGTTCTTAACAAAATGTTAATATATTAATAACGAGCTTTCTAATCGTCGTGAAATTTTTACACGACCTCTTAAATACTTCATACAAAAACATACAAAATTTTCAGAATTTTCTCATCATTTTTCATTTTAACCCTTAAGGAGATTGATGTAATAAGGAATTCTGAAAATTTAATATGTTTTTACATGAAGTATTCAAGAGGTCGTGTAAAAATTTTACGACGATTTATTGAACAATTAACATTAAGAGATTTCATAGGGACTCAACATCCTTAATAATTATAATTTATAATATAATTTATAATATAATTTGATTTTATAATTTAAAATTGCTAATTATTTCGGTTATCGATCACCGAATGCATTTTAATTACAATTAGTTCAGAAGCATATCATACAATTATTTGCAATTGATGCTAGAAGTAATGCAATTACTTGTAATTGATGCTCGAAGTAATTCAATTACCTGTAATCGATGCTGATTTGATTTTATAATTAAAAATTGCTAATTATTTCGATCGTCGATCACCGAATGCATTTTAATTACAATTAGTTCAGAAGCATATTATACAATTATTTGTAATTGATGCTAGAAGTAATGCAATTACTTGTAATTGATGCTCGAAGTAATTCAATTACCTGTAATCGATGCTCGAAGTACTTGATGTATTTAAAAATAGAGAGGGGCTTCAAACATTTGAATGTTACACTCTGAGGATGATTTTCTATGACACGTTTAAACTTTAGAACTAATTTAATTCAGCAAAATAATTGGTCAATTATTTGTTCAATTACATCACTGAATTATTTTAGTTTTTATGATTTTTGAACTAATATTTCTAAAACAAAGATCATCCCTTTGACACTTCATCCATAAAGGTAGAACCGTGAAATACGGGTTGTAAAAATTATGAAGACCCAAGAGTATTAATTACAAATGATATCGGTTGAGTAATCAAATAATGATTCTTTTAACTTTATTTATATGCTCTCATACAATAAAAATCTGAGAAAATTCAGCAATATTTAACATGCTATAAACAATAATTATCAATAATAATATTGCCCAAAAGTTATGAATAAATCGTTTAAACAATTGTTTAAACAATTTGTGATTGGCAATATTATTATTGATAAACAATGATCGATAATAATAATAATAATAATAATAATAATAATAATTGATAATTGTTATTTATAGTATGCAAAATGTTGCTGAATTGTTTCAGATTTTTATTGTATCGCGAAGTACGAACATTTCAATGAGATACAATTTTTCGCTGGGACGTCATCATCAGAGTTTTGAGCAAAAATAGTAAAAAAAAAAAAAAATTTCATAGAGATATTCTTCTACGCTACTTTTTTCACACTTGACATTTGCTCTCAAACTCTATAGTTTTTGTGTTACGTTGCATCTTTCAAAATTTCCCTTTTTTTAGCCAAAAGTGAAATAACTTTGCGAGAAAAAATCGTACGAAAATTTTATAAAGACGAATATGGACCTTCTGCTATCCCTTTTGAAGGTGCCGTTGATAAAAAAGACAAAAAAATGTCCTTAAATGTGCCCCCAATACGTGATAGCTGAAAAAAGGCCTTTTGGCCTTTTTCGCCAAAAAAAGGTGACGTTCAAAAATGCGTACCAAATCGAAAAAAAATCAGAAAAAATATTTACAAAAAGCAAAATAAAGCTGATTTTCTTCACGTGAAAACGCTTTTTTTTAAATTCGATTATCTTTTTTTTTGACGAAGTAAAACCATAAGTTGGTATTCATAATAATTTTTGAAAAAACAAAAATTTAATTTCCAAAAATCGAAAAAAAATCGTAGTTATTGAAATCCTACGATCGGACTAGTCTTAAAATTTTTTGAGTAGATAGATGTTTAAAGCAAAAATAAAAATAAAAATCATAAATGACACTCTAAAAACGCGATTCAAAGTTTAAAACTCAAAAAACTCATTCAAAAACTCGTCGAATATTTTTGTTGTATTTTTTTCTGAAAAGGCCATAAAAAACGGAAATTTTAAAAGAAAAAACTTTTAATTTGGATCATTATCAAAGAAGTTATTACCAAAATACCAAAAAAGGGCGGTTTTTTTTGTTAATTCAATATCTTTTGAACGGGTAATCAAAAAATCTCCAAATTTAACAGGAAGGGCTTTTTCATGGGTACTAAAAAATATAAAAAAATTGAGGAAATAAAAAAAAAAAGTTTCAAAACTGTCCGATTTAGGATGGAACGCCCCATATACACACATTGTATACAGATACTGGTATTGGAATATTTTTGATCACAAACGTTTATGGAATTATTGAAATCCAAAAATATTCTGTCATCGTCTGAATAAACTCAAAATACTTTGTCAACAATTTATTTTAATTACAAATTGCCCAACACTTCTCGAATCCAAGATTCGTACGAACCAATCGGAAATGTCAAAAATGAAGATTCGAAGGCAATGAAAGTAAACAGTGAATCTTTACGAGATACACTCCGTTCGTGAGAGATTTGAAACGTGCGCCAAACATTCTCTACAGTCATCGACGAAACGTTATTCCACCACAATATGGAGGATCGAAGAGGGGGAAGAAAAGTAGCACAGAAATCGTGGCTAACTTTTACGAGGTACTGTCCAGCTGTCTCCACCGCTGGTTATTTTCGTGTGTGTGTGTGCGTGCGCTTGTGTGCGTGTGTGTGCGCGCGCGTGTGTGTGTATGTGTGTTCGTGTGTGTGTGTGTGTGTGTGTGTGTGTGTGCGCGCGTGTGTGTGTGTGTGTGTGTTCGTGTGTGTGTGTGTGTGTGTGTGTGTGTGTGTGTGTGTGTGTGTGTGTGTGTGTGTGTGTGTGTGTGTGTGTGTGTGTGTGTGGGGTGTGTGTGTGTGTGTGTGTGTGTGTGTGTGTGTGTGTGTGTGTGTGTGTGTGTGTGTGTGTATGTTCGTGTGTGTGTGTGCGTGTGTGTGTGTGTGTCTACTCGGCCAGTCTCGACCACGGTCTCGACCGATGGCAAGAGCAGCGGATTATTATTCATTCACTGTGAGTGTCACGTCGATTTCTCGTCGTAGTGCCACGAGATAAAAAAAAAATAAATGAAAAAAAAAACGTGAAATTTAATACAGCTCGATGCCACACCTCGTGATTTGCTCTTAGAGAAAAATTGAACCGCGAAAAAAATGGTCTCGATTTAAACGACGAAAGCGCTGCAACAAGGAGATACCTCCTTGTTTCCTGAAATTAAAAAAAAAAAAAACATCTGCGAGTGGGCTTGGGTCGAAAATTTAAAAAAAAAGCGTCTCGAACGAGATCCGTTGGTGTTGCGTTTTATAAGATATATATGTGTGTGTGTGTGTGTACGTCTATACGAGAGTCGGTTTATCACACGTGCGTGAAAATAATACACGAAACGTGTGAGCGTGTATTTGTGTCGGTATGTTTGTGGTGAGTGTGTTTGATTAGAGCGTTATCGCACGAGAAACACAGACGTGATGCTTTGAGGCGTCAATCGGAGATTTTTTTTTTATTTCTAGACTGGCTGTTTTTGAATTGTTGAAATTATTATTTTTTTTTTTTTTTTCGTTGTTGCAAGTGGTGCAGGTGAAAAATGGCGGAGGATAACAGGGAAAGTTTGCCCGTTTCACCGTCCGAAAAATCACAAACAGGCAGCAGCACGCTTTCGGAGGATAATAACGATAAAAAAAGTGTATCAAGATCACCGTCGAGCTACTCGATAAAGGAGGATAAATGGCCCGATCTCGTTGTCTCGAGACCGAGAAAACTCGACGCTTGGTGGACACCGAGACGTGAGTATAACATATATTATCGTATGAATGAAAATTTATTGTCAGAATGACTTTACCATCCGAGCGCTCGCGGCTTTCAGCGCGAAAATTTGAACGTCGCTGGATCTGTGTTAAAGTTATTTCAATGTTAAACTAGGAAAATTAGGTAGATTAGGAAAATTTAGGCGAGACATCGACAATTTTTTTTTCTCTTCAAAGAATTCTCAAGTTAATGACACTCAATTTTCGTTCTTGGCCAAATATAGTGGAATTTTTTTTAAAAGAGATCTTTTTGAGGAACAATTGATGTGACTTTCATATTTATAATATTGTTTAATGTAATCTTTTCAAAAATATTTTTCTAATTCCATGGAAATTTAGTGAAAAGTTTCCGGACAAAACTTCAAAAAAGGTCTGGAACGTTTTTTTATGTCATTTCGCTGGAAGTGAACGTAAACTAATTTAACAAGCGGCATTTTGAAGGGGAAGAAGTAGGCTTTGTTTCGTTTTTTTTATTAAATTGTTTTTACAATTTATTTTTAGATTTGGACTCTATTTTGAAAACAACTTTTTCGCCTTTTTTTCCTTCTCTTCAGGTGCATCCATCTTCTAGAGGAATTCTTTAAAATACCTTTTTACGATTGGATTCATAAAAAGGAAAGTTTGAGATTCAATTTCCTTTTTTTTTTAACTTTGAGCGATTTTTTTTCCCAAAGGTATTTCGTTTTTTGTGAAAAAAGAAGAAATTTCAAAAATCCCGTATAACACGAAAACGAAAAGGATTCATGAAAAACTTTAAGATTAAAAAAAGTTGCGTCTGTTTTTGTTGAGTTCAGAGGAATTTTTTCAGATTTTTTTTCCAACATTTTTTTTTCTCATTTCCTGGGTCGTAGCTGTCGGATCATTCATTTACCATCACTCGAGAACTATGGGATTATTGATAAAATTTCAAGAGGGAAAAATACTGTATTCAACCATTTTCAACACATTGGAATTTTTTTCGAATTTTTTCCCAAATTTTTTTCCGGCCTCAAAATGAGAAAAAAAAAATTTTGAGAAAAAATCTGCAAAAATTCCTTTGAACTCAACGAAAACACACGCAACTTTTTTCAATCCTAAAGTTTTTCATGAATCCTTTTCGTTTTCGTGTTATACGGGATTTTTCAAATTTCCTCTTTTTCACAAAAAACAGAATAACTTTGGAAACAAAAATCGTTCAAAGTTTAAAAAAAAAAGGAAATTGAACTCAAACTTTCCCCTTGATGAATCCAATCGTAAAAATGTATTAAAAAAATGTCCTCGGTAAAAATGTAAAGGTAAATAATTATAGTGTTAATTAATTATCAATTATTATTATTAATTATTAATTATTATTTGGCTATAATTATTTATTATTTAGTGTAAAGGTGCACCTGAAATGAAGGAAAAAGACGAAAAACAGTCGTCTGCAAAATAGACCCTAAATTTAAAAACAAATTGTAAAATTTTTTTAAAAAACAGGAGATGAACCCGAATTCTTCCCCTTTAAAATGCTTTTTGTTAGATTAGTTTACGTTGACTTGAGCGTCGAAAAATTAATATAATCAATATTTGTATTACACTGAGAAAACATTATATTTCTATGTACGGGGATTTGTTAATTATCAACAAATGCAAAGTTGCATTTGTTAATTATTAAAAATGCAAAGTTGGCGAAATAAATATTTTTTAACAATTAATAAATTATTTTGACACAAATAAAATTTTGTCGTGAGAACATGAATATTTTTTAACGACTAACAAAACTTTGCAACAGTTGAGGAATATTTAAATAAAATTGCCAACAAAATATATTTCTTAACTATAAATAAACTGTTTTCTATAAACCAGGGTTGCGAAATTTGTAATAATGAAAAAGCAATGCATTATCCATTACTTTTTTAATGGCCAATGAAATTAACCATTAAAATTTAATGGTTAATGGAAAAAATTTTAATGGTTAATGAAAATAATATCCATTAATGAAAATAATTTCCATTAACCATTAAATTTTAATGGTTAGTGAAAATTATTTCCCATAAACATTAAATGTTAATGGTTAATGAAAATGCAAATGCATTAAAAAAAGTAATGCATTATTTGCAACCCTGCTATAAATTATAAATAAACTGTGTATGCTATATCTTGGAAAATGATGTTTGTGAAATATGATGAATGATAAATTAATTATTTGCGAATGTTTCGATGAAATTTTTTCGAATTTCTGTAATTTTTTACACAGCTCTGAAGAACGTTTTTGCAGAGTATCTGCATTACCGACCGCGATAAGGTAGATCCCGTTTATCGAAAAAGGTGGCGGCACCAGCCGGTGTCGGCTGTTCCGTTTAATTTCGGCATTATTGATCAAGCCGAAGGTGGAGGGGGTGGCTCGAACGGCGGCAAGATCAATATTCCATCTGTTCGCACACCCCGGCACCTCGTCGTTTTT